>CM061142.1:817164109-817282884 GCA_030789695.1 Scilla litardierei
TTATGCCATGTCTGTCGATCTTCGACTCTTGACTCCGATCGTGCATCAACCCACTGTTGAGACTCATAGTCCCAGTGTTGATAAACAGCATTTGACCCCGGTCATACTGAGTATATCCCCCAGCTCATGTTGGGGCCCCAGTTGGTCTGGTCCCCACGTCCCAGTGTTATTATTATTTTTGGACGTCTAACATTTGACTTGTATCCTTCAGGCTCAGAGAAAAGTCTTAGTTCGACCCAACACTACCAAAGCCCTTTATCTGCAGCCAGAGTGAGGTCTTGCTACCTCCTTCCACCAAGCCCCTAGCTCAGGCCGGGGCCCCCGCTGGTACTGTCCCTAAGTCCAGTTCGAGCGAGTACCCGAAATAAGTCAACATACAAGACAAACCATCGCAAACGATAAACAATAGACTCAACGGTCAAGAGACCTCAGCAAAGTTCCTTTTCATCAGCAAAATTACAAAAGTGTCGTCTTGCATCATACTAGTCCAAAAAGCAAAAACTAATTACGCTGCATGCTACAGGCCGTGCTCGTCCTCATCAGAAGCTGCTCCATCATTAAAGGCCCTCCTAGCCGAGGTCCCAGCAACAGCAGCAGCAGGAGCAACGTCCTCCTCTATGAAAGAGAGCATGCCAGCATGTTCTGGATACATCCCCTGGGCAAGCCAGTGTGTTCTGGATACATACACTAGAACATGTCATTCACATACTTAATTCCGACATCGAAGTCCATCTCAGCTCGAGCCTTGGCCTTCTTCAGCTCACGACGATAGGCCCTGGCTTCCAGGATAACATGCTCCTTCTGCTCGAGCCTTGGCCTTCTCCAGCTCACGACGATGGGCCCTGGCTGCCAGGATAACATGCTCCTTCTCGGCTTAATGTAGACGAGCCCTTTCCTCCTCCAGTTTCGCACTCTACAGGTGCATCATATCTCGAAAATAGGAGACGTCATCCTCCAGCTCTGTCACCTTATCTCTGCACAGTCGGAAGCTGTGGTATTAGCGGCATAGCTTCGCTTGCACATGCACAAACAAAGAATCAAGGGGTGCAAGTATGAACAGCTGATGCATTCCCTTCCTTTTATAAACCAAGGGATAAGGGGAAACAACAACAACTGTCAGATTGGGACACTCTAAGCCGTTCGATCACCGCGATGGGCCAATTTCCACCAACTACATATCAAATGACGCCACGTCAACAACTACTCGGAAAATGGTCATGACCACTCAGATTCTGCATTCAATGCAAATCGTGTCAGCAGTTTCTTCTTCACATCTCGACGCTTCAATAACCAAGAGATGGCGCCACAACAGCATGCTACCATAAGCGCGCTTCCACCCAAACGACACTAAACATTCCTTATTCCCAAAGCAAGTCAGATTGAGTCGACAATGCTAGCCACAGTCTCAGTTTTGTTTCATCTCCTGCCCTCTACACTCTTGACCTCATGGTTGAAGCTCGGATTGGTAGTGCCTAGCTGAGAAGATGATGGGCCATTATAGATACTGTTGTCTGATTTGTGGCTAGCCAGCAGTAATGCCCAGCACAGCCCATCAGATGGGACCTGCCATCGGGGACCTCCTGCCCTAACTTAAGAGGATGGCCCGACCTGACCTTTGCATAGCTCCACAGGGATGACATCCTTGGGTCTGCTTCCTCGGCTCTTGCCATAGTAGCCTTGCTACCAGAGGTTAGCATTAATCTCCAAAGCGACCTCACATCCTGAGGCTGACCTTTCAAGTCTCATGATCCAAGCACCAACTTGCTTGGACAGCTCAGCCCACTTCACGTGGCGTAATCCCAGGCAAACAATCGGCCCTCTCTCAAGGCCGTTTCCAATGACATGTCAATGGCTACTCAACGTGCCAATAGTCGCCTGCCTTATATGCAGGCGTGGTCCATTACCTCTTGTCATATCTGCACACACGCCTGATTTGCAGAGATGGTTATGTCAGGTAATCCGTGGTCCGCACGTTTTCCTAACATGGCATGACCCCCTTGACCTTTATATAAGCAATAGGACTTCTCCTCCAACGGAGCCAGGAAATTTTCATTTAGGGGGCAAATTATATGCTAATACAAAATAATTTCTACGTAATCTTGATATGCTTAGCACGTGTAGAAAACAAAGATTCAAGAGCCGACGTGATCTTTAATAACAAGTCACCTAAATCTTTAATAATCACATTAGTAATTAAAAAAATGGAAACTGCCTCATTGCTATCAAATCTGTAAGTTGGGATATGTCGATCAATATAAATAGGTTCACTCATTAAGAGATAAAGTGAAAAAATTAGAGTTTTTGAAGAATGTCACAAGGAATTTCCTAGCTGCTCATCTACTTTATTCTCGCTTCTACATGAAACTAAATAAAAACTGTTGTATAAAACAGCAGATTTAATAGGATGATGCTATGAAATTCAGAGGAAGAAGGGACTTATCGGTTTGCCGAGGCGTGCTAGGCACTGTCCTTAAGAGTAGATTTCCGCCCCTCAGAGTAAGAACTCGGTGCAAGGTAGGTCCAGCGGCTACCCTCCAGGATTCAACGGCAACGGCCTTGTAAGTGTGCACTCACAATACAAGGCTCCAGCGAGCAGCAACTGTTCTTCGATCTCGAACGAAGAGGAAGAGGATCGCAGTAATCTGCAGAAGCAAGTAAGCTGCAGGAGTCTGTTCGGGATTGTGGAGGAAGAGGGGAACAGATAGAAAGAAAGAAACTGAGTTGAATGGATTTTTCGTAGTGTACCAAACTTTTGAGATTTTCGAGTTTATATAGAGAAGAGAAATGGCTGGTGGAATTCCGTAATTAAGAGAGAGATTTAATTCTGCCATTTAATGAAAATATAGCTGTTGCAAAATTAAAAGAAAATAAAGCTGTTGGCCATTAAACAGCGCAATAAAGAGGAAAATGGCAGTTGGGAAAAAATTAAAACCGCAATGGGCTTTTCAAATTCTGCCAATCAAGCGGGCCAAAAATTTAACGCAAAACTCGGGCACTCCGCGCGCGCACCCGTGAACCCCCCCTGCGCAGGCACGACACCAGCTAAGGTTTTCCGGATCCGACGCCGAGATTATCCATTCGGCTCAACCCGGTTTGGGCTCGGCCCCTTGCTTGGACTCATGTGCACGCGAGCTAACCCCAAGTCCTAGCCCATTAACAAGTCCAATAGCCCACTAATAGAAAGACTATAATATACCAATCAAGAGGTTATCTTACAACCGATGTGGGACTATCATGCTTACTTGAAATGAGGAAATATCCAACAAAAACTAGCAACCACAACTCATAACTATATCTAAATAGCCTAACAATATTCGCATAATACATTGTAAGCATGTTCTGATTAAGCGTAGCCGAACCAACTCTATTCACCTTAATGAAACAAATCAATAATAACATCAAAGCTTAACCAAAATAGGGGAGCTCATAGTAAAAGCATACAAGAGAACGGCAGAGAGTTGGAGAGAGTTTTGGATGATAAATAAAATGGGAAACATTGAAGAAATTGCGCATGCAAGAATACTGAAAAAGGTTGAATCAGCTGGCAGCAGAAACTCGGGAAAAATTACTGCGTCAAACAAATTATTAAGTTTTCCATAACTCCATCGAGTCAAAATTCTAAAGAATGTACTCTCGTAAAATTCCATGGAGTCCAAACTCTTAAGATTGTACTTGGCATTTATTCACAACATCCCATTTCAGGTACAGTTTATTACACCATACACATACTTTGTAATCATGCAAATCAGATTCCCAGTTTAGCATCCATACACAAACTATTTGTTATACGCTGCCATCTCGCACGGGCGATCTTACGCCCAATCACCTCCTTGACTCCACCATCACCTGATTTAGGTATCGAACGATAAAAGGGGGTCCCCGGGCCTGGTCAATGGCTACTCAATGCTCCAATAACCGCATGCCTTATATGTAGACGCGGTCTATTACCTTCTATCATATCTGCGCACACACCTGATTTGCAGGAGATGGTCATGTAAGGGAATCCATGGTCCCCACGTTTTCCTGACGTGGTAGGAAGTTTTGCCTATATTTTTTTCATCCGATAAGTCTAAATTAAATGTGTATTATTAGCGTTAAATTTAGTCATTGTACGTATCTGATCCATCCAAACACATTTTGTTACGGACAAATGTACTAAAATTTATTTCCACACACAATTCATATATTCGATAATCATGGTAGATTTTCTTTTCACGCGTTATCCATACCCGAATACGTGTTTAAAAAATGATTTCGGGTATGAACATATTAAAACCGATATCCGATATGAAAGCCAATGGATTAAAGCAAAAAAATTTACAGAGTTACCCAATAGACTCACGCCCGGTGGGACTCGAACCCACAGTCGCCTGATTAGAAGTCAGACGCCTTATCCGTTAGGCCACGGGCGCTTTGTTGCCCAATTAATTGCTCGAATTGTATTGTGGAAAAATACAATCCAAAAAATACAAGACAAATACATAGATGTGAAACACAACCATGCAAAAATATCGGCTGTCATCAACTTATCCTTCGTCTCAAATTTTGGGCTTGACTTAGAGAAGGAATGTCTGCATTGGATCATGATATTTTATACTCGTTTTCCATGAGTTACAATCTAAAGCTTTCTCTTACGTCTAACCAATGTCTTTTCATACCATTTTCTTTGCACTTTTAAACATATCTTCTTCTTTGATGCTATGACTATTCTCGAATATTGATTTTGCAACCATTTGATGTATGCGGAATACATGTCTTAATCATTTGAAATTTTGTTTAAATGTATTTTAGACATGTTAGATTATACCTAATAGAATGGTTCCATTTGGGTCATCCAACTTTAAAATTAGCTTAGATGGATCTCCTTGTTTGGTCTATCTGAATGGAGCCTGGTCAAGTTATATTTGTGTGAGTGTGGTATATTTGTTGTCAGCAAGCGAAATTTTCCTGTACTGATGCACATCTACGTCATTTTATTTATTTATTTTTGAAATTTTTTTGGATGTTTCTATACAACATAGATAATTATCATACCAATGATCAAGTGAATTCCGTGCTATTTGACATCAATCTAACATTTACAAATTCAACGATTTATGAACAATAGAACTTTTTTGCAACGAGTGGATTGAGTGTCAAATCCCCATAGGGTTCACTCATATATGAGGTTTTGGATTTTTAAAATTGTTACGACCGAAAGATCATGATAGTCCGACCTTCCACCGAAGTCCAACACCGTCCGCCGAATGCCCAACCGGCTCACTCCTCCCCCACGGAGGCCGGCGGCCACGGCGATAGGACACACCTCGCCTCGGCTTCGGAGACCGCTCCTTAACTTTCCTGGGCCGAGAGGGCGCATGTAGACCCTAAGACCCGACACGACGGAAGGGGAGGGCGCACTCCACCTCGGCCGGCGAGGAGGGCGCACACCGCCACAGTCCCCGCGGGTCGCGCACCCGTTCTCCCCCCAGCTCGCCGAGAACGGCACGCAAGGCGCGCGACCGGGCCGCACGTCCTCGATCCAGAACGACCCCGCGATACATCGCTAGCCTCACTCCTCGGAGGCACCCTGACGACTCTTGGGCACATCGGACATGACAAACAACCTAGTACAAGGACGCTACTGACGCTTCCGCCGCCCGACCATCTTACAAAGCACCCCCTGGCCGCTGTGCCCCTGACACTCGGTGCTTTCGGCCCCGACACCCTGACAAAAGCGCCCCTGGCCGTTGCGCCGTCTGACAAAAGCGTGGTTGACACCCATGATCCTGACATCCTCGTCCGAAGCTTCCGCTGACAGCAGGGCCGGCTCAGCATGCCAGGTCATCTCCACCTAACCGCCTTCATCAAGTATAAATACACCTTCGCCTCCAACGGGGAAGAGGTTGGCAAATTTACTCTGAACCTTATTACTCACACACAAGAGCAAAAGTCTTCCATATCTTTGTTCTTCGACCATTCATAGCTCGTCACGTACGGTCGACTCACTCTCAGTCCGACCTGCGTGCCTGGCCCCTGCTTTAAGTCCTATTACTAACTTAGATATCGGGGAGGCTAAGGGTTGGACCCCAACCCGGCCTTTCTGACGAGCTGCTCCTTGCACAGGTTAGCTCGTCATCACCAGCCGTGTTCGTCCCCGCCCCAGACAGTTCAGTCCTTCCACTACATCTTTTCGGACTCAATACCGTGGTCAACCTCCGCAATGTGCTTAGCCTCATCACTATCCTTACGCACATCGCAGTACGGTGACATGCATGGGCCACCAAAAACTATCACGCCCCGTTCCCCAGAATACTCGGCATTAAATTTTTTTTCCAAGTATCCTGAAGAGTGAGGGTGATGAGAGAGGAAAAGAGAGAGGGAAAGAAGAAACTGAATAAGCAGGCCACTGCGCACATGCTGGGATAGTACAAGTGCAACTTCATTAAAATATCAAACAACCCATAAATAACATAGAACAACAACAACAAATTTATATAACAACTTTCATTTACATACATAGTCCAAGTGCACCACTACACATACACCACCACTCTCCACCTCCCAAGACAACCATGTCACACTACACAGCTACAGCTCACACCAAGTTCTACTCCTGAAACCCAACTCCAAGTCACCGCCAACCATGCTACCCCTGCTATCTGAAAAATGGGGAGTAGCACGTCAATACGTGCCCCAGTAGGAACCAACTTGGGTTTAAAACATCGTTTTAAGGGTATCAATCTACAAGGAAAGACAAGGGTAATAAGACAAGTAAACTAAGTATATAGCGAAAAGTAAATAGCCAAGTAAGAGGATCATACATGCGGTCTAATGTCGAGCTACTGCAAGAAAAGGGTTAGCACAAATAATGATACAAATATCCTGTCAAATAGCTTACCCTAATCCTCACCTTTATCATAACCACCGTGCCCTTGGTTCCCCTTAATACAAATTCATTGTACGCGAGTTCTACAGCGCAACAATTGGCGTCGTCTGTGGGAACGAAGGGTCACACCCATGTCAAATCCCATACCAATCAACCGAAACCCTGACCACGGCAAGGATCCCATGGACCAAGAATCACACTCTCACCCGAGGACCCCAGTGACTAACCCACCTCCCGGAGCAGAGGTCGAGACGGTCCAGGCCTCGGCCCGTGCGGTGCAGCAAAGCTTCGAGGCTTTCGCCAAGATGATGGAAGGCTTTGCAGCCACGAGGACCGAACCGCCCCCCAGTCCCTCTGAGCCCCCGAACTCGAGGAGAAATCTTCACCCTCAGTTTGAAGAAGAAGTTGGGCACGAAGGGCTCGCCGAGGAGATAGCGGCCCAAAAGAGGCTCTTAGACGAAGAGATGGAGATTGTGCGGCTGCGCAGGCGTCAGGAGGAAGCGACAGCTGCTCAGAGGCACTTAGACAAGGCAGCCGAAGCCGCCCTGCAAGCCCGCCATGACAAGGAAGCCGCTCGTTGCCATCTCCGTTTCATCATCGCGGAACGCGAGCGGCTCCGACGGGAGAATGAAGAGAACCGGGAGATCCCAGAGATGTCGACCTCAAGCCGATGGCGCAGGAACATGCAGAGACTACCGTCAGCCGGATCCCCGCCTCGCGAAAGGGGCCCTCAGCGACGGCCCCTCTCCCTGTCGGAGCATGGGGACCATCGCCACCACGGCCGAGGCCGAGGCCGCACCCCAGATCGCTTCGACGAGGAAGTCATTTGTCAACAACTCTGCCTCCTCTCCATGGAGCACGAGGGACCCCGGAGAGAGAACCGGGAGCATCGGGAGATCCCGAAGGTGTCGACTTCGGGCCGGCGATACAGGAACGCCCGCAGTCTTCCATCCATCGGTCTCCGCCGCGCGGGAGGATCTCCGTCGCACGGGACCCCCACCGCCCTCTCCGGGGCACGATGACCATCGGGGCCGAGGCGAGATCGAAGCCGAACCCTGGATAGGCGGAGGGAACGCAAGCCAGAGTGCCCTGCTTACCCTGAGGAGGCCACATCGCTGGCGCGGTGGATTACTTCAGCCCCAAGACCTGCAATGTTCAAGGCCCCCCGCTTGGCCACCTACAGCGAAAAAGGCGACCTCCTCTCACACGTGCAACAATACCGAGGGGCGATGGAAGCACATGATGTGGACAACACGTTCCTTTGCCGGCTCTTCTCACAGAGTTTGTGGGACACGGCACTCGAATGGTATTACAGCTTGCCCGCGAGATCCGTCGAGAGTTTCGACGAGTTATCTCACAAATTCTGCCATGAGTTCTGGGCCGGGCGCACCAGGAAGAATCCTTTGGACTATCTCAGCACGATAGTCCAAGGGGAAGGAGAGACGACCGGGAAATACCCGCGCCGCTTCCAGGACGAAAGACGGGCGGTGGTGGCCTGCGGCGACGAGGTGCTTATGCTGGCCTTCAAGACGGGACTGCGGAATCGGAGCCTCCATAAATCCTTACTTCGAGACCCGCCCGTCGACTACGACGCGCTAGTTGCTCAGGTGGAGAGGTATGCGCTGAGCGAGGAGGCTCTTGGCACAAAGAAACCGGTCGTCCCGACGAGGTCGTCCCAAGGCGAGCCTCGGTCCTATCCCAAACCGAGGCAGGAAGACGGGCCCTAAGGCCGCGACCAGCTCACTCAACCGAGACGCAACCCAGTGGGGCGTCGCCAGCAAGATCGCCCAGGCCCCGGGCGAGAGTTCGCCCCCGCCAGGGAGCCTGCTCGAGCGACCCCGAGGCTGGAGGGACCCCGTGGGCCCAGTACATACAGCTCAACTCCCCCATGATAGAGGTGTTGGCCGTGGCGACAAGGGCCGAACTACTACCGGACCCACCCAGAGAAATGAAGTCCGATCCGGTGAGGCGAGATGTCCGGAAGTATTGTCGGTATCACTGGGACCACGGTCATGATACCGACAATTGCTTCACACTCAAGAGGGAGATTGAACGGTTGATCCAGGCGGGTCACCTTGGAGGCTTCGTGGAGGGCAAGAGGCTGATCCAAGAAGAGAAAACCCCGCGAGTAGCGCGGAGGCCGGACCACCACCAGGCAATGAGCCGGAGGAACCACACCCTCCCAGGCCGGTCATGCGCATAGATGTGATATGCGGAGGGCCATCCTCAGGAGGAGCGTCGTCGTCAAGCAAGAAGGCGTACACGCGGCAGGTGATGGCAGCGGGTCTCGGCGGTGATACGAAGTGGAGAAGGGTGGCTCGACCCCCCATTACCTTTACCGACGAAGACCTGGAGGGAGTCGAGCTACCGCATGACGACGCCATCGTCATCGAGGCTCAGATCGGGACGACCATCATCAGCCGCCTCTTGATCGACACCGGAAGCTCATGCGACATTCTATTCATGTCGACGATTGAGAAGATGGGACTAAAGCAGGCAGACTTGAGGCCTTGCAAGGGTCCCATCGTCGACCTCACCGGCCATTCGGTCACCATTGCCGGGGTGATCACCTTGCCGGTATCACTCGGGGAAGAGCCAAGGGTGGTCACTCGTATGACGCAGTTCGTTATCGTCGACGTTGTTTCGGCGTACAACGAGATCATTGGACGCCCTTACATGACAGCCATTGAAGCACTCCCCAGCCTGCTCCATCAGATGGTCAAATTCCAAACTTCGCGTGGGGTCGGATTAGTGAGGGGGAGCCAGAAACTATCCAGGAGCTGCTACGTGGGGTCGACCAAGCATAAGGGTCCGGAGCAGGCCTTATCGGTCGACCTCCTTAATGAGAGAGAGGACTTTTGCGACCAGCGGCCAATGCCTGCAGAGGAAGTCGAAGAAGTGTCCATGGCAGCGGAGGAAGGCAAGACCGTCTCTATTGGCACAAAGCTCCCGGCCTCTCTGAGGGCGGACCTCATCGGCCTCCTCAGAGAAAACGTGGACATATTCACCTGGTCGCCCTCGGACATGACGGGAGTCGACCCAGCGGTGATCTCCCACAAGCTGAATGCGGACCCGGAATCTCGGCCGGTCTGGCAGAAGAAGAGGAGTGCCAGAGGGGAGAAGATGAGGGCGGGCAGCGAGAAGGTGGAGCGGCTCCTTCAGGGCAAGTTCATCAGGCCGGTCGACTATCCGGATTGGCTCGCCAATGTCGTCTTGGTGAAGAAGGCCAATGGAAAGTGGCGCATGTGCGTCAACTTCACGGATCTCAACAAGGTGTGTCCGAAGGACAGCTTTCCCCTTCCGAGGATCGACCACTTAGTCGACCAGGCGTCCGGTTACGAGTTGTTAAGCTTTATGAATGCCTTCTCGGGCTACAACCAAATCCCGATGGCGAAAGAGAATGAAGAGAAAACGTCCTTCATCGCCGACAGAGTCACCTTCTGTTACACGAAGATGCCCTTCGGCATGAAGAACGTCGGGGCGACATACCAGTGGATGATGGACATGATATTCAGCTCGCAGGTCGGGCGGAATCTGGAGGTCTACATCGACGACATGCTGGTAAAGAGCAAGAAGGCCCCGGACCACCTCGTTGACCTACGGGAGACATTCCAGAAGGTGCGCCAATACGACCTGAGTCTGAACCAGGCGAAGTGCATCTTTGGCGTGCAGTCGGGGAAATTCCTTGGCTTCATGATAACGAAGCGAGGGATTGAGACGAACCCCGACAAGGTGTCGGCCCTTGTTAATATGGTGGAGCCTCGGACCATCTGGGACCTGCAGCGGTTGAACGGCAGGATCGCAACACTAGGAAGATTCCTATCGAAGTCCGCAGAGAGATCCCTTCCATTCTTCAGAGTCCTACGTACGGCCTTCGGTGAAGCTAAACTCAAGAGGAATGTGATCCAATGGGATGACGCCTGCGCACGAGCGTTCGTGGAGCTGAGGGCTTACTTGCAGAGCCTATCGTTGCTCGCTAAACCCGAGGAGGGAGAACAGCTGGGGTTGTACCTGGCCACCAACGAGGAGGCCGTCAGTTAAGTCTTAATCAAGGAGGAGAAGGATGTGCAGAGGCCGGTCTACTACGTCAGTCGGATTCTTCGAGAGGCGGAGACTCGTTACAGCCCCATCAAAAAGGTCGCCTACTGTCTGGTCACAACGACGAGGAAGCTTCGGTCGTACTTCCAGGCCCATCCCATCGCCGTCCATACCAACCTGCCCCTCAAAAAGAACCTAAAGAGGTTAGAGCGGTCGGGCAGAATGCTTAATTGGAGCGTCGAACTCAGCGAGTTCGACATCGTATACAAAGCCTGGATGGCAATCAAGGGCCAGGCCCTGGCAGATTTCGTGTTGGAGTGCACTGTTGAAGACCCCCGGAGGACCTGTCGGACGCACCGCTGATAGAGGCCCCTTGGAGATGGGGGTAGCTAGACCCTCGAAGCCTGCCCTGGAGGATGTAGGCAGATTGTACACCATTCGCGTCGTTGGTCGGCGACATGATCCGGGACGGGGACAGGCATCGTCATCCAAACCCCCGACGGATGCCTGCTGGAGTATGCCCTGCGCTTCAGCTTCCCGACGACCAACAATGTCGCGGAGTACGAGGCCGCGGTCAACAGGCTAAAGCTATGCAGAGATATGGGCACGACAAACATGCTGCTACTTAGTGATTCGATGCTAGTCGTCCAATAGGTTCAAGGGAGCTTTGAGGCCCCGGAAGAAATGATGAAGCGTTACCTTAAGCGCATCCAGGCCGAACTCCAGAAATTCAAGAAAGCGGAGGTCCGACACCTGCCCCGCTCTAACAACCTCCGAGCTGACGCCTTGTCAAAGCTGGCCTGCTCCTCTCGGCCGAGATTGGGAAGGCCATCTGCGTCGAGAATCTGCCGACACCCACCATTGAAGAGGAAGAACTAATGTGCGTCGGCCCGACAACGACGTGGATGACACCAATAGTGAAGTACCTGGAGACGGGGGCCCTGCCCAAGGAGCGGTTGCAGGACAAGAAGATAGAGAGGAGGGCCCTGTCGTTCGTGCTCTTCGACAAAGTGTTATACCGCCGGTGTCGCGCCAACTTCGACGTCCTACCGTATCTGAAGTGTCTGGGGCCGGAGCAAGCTGAACAAGTCGTCCGCGAGGTGCATGAGGGCTTCTGCGGGAACCACCACGGCGGGTGCACTATCGCCCACAAGATAGTGCGACAGGGGTACTATTGGCCGATTATAATCCACGACACGGCCCATTATGTCAATAAGTGCGAGGCTTGCTAGAAGTTTGGCAGGCGTACGGCAGCGCCTCCGGCCAACCTGGTACCTATCTTAAGCACGATCTCTTTTACCAAGTGGGGGCTCGACATCCTCGGGCCCTTTCCAAAGGCCTCCGGAGGGAGGAAATACTTGGTCATCGCCGTGGATTACTTCACCAAGTGGGTCGAGGCCGAACCTCTGGCACGCATTGCGTGGATGGACATGAAAGGCTTCATTTGGAAATCTGTGATCTGCCGCTTTGGGATTCCTCATTCCATTGTGACGGATAACGGGAGGCAGTTTGACTGCGAGGGCTTCCGAGACTTCTGTTCAGGCTGGGGGATCAAGCTTCAATTCGCATACGTTGCCCACCCGCAATGTAACGGGATGGCGGAGGCAGCGAACAAGTGTATACTGGGGCCCCTGAAGAAGAAGGTCGATGCCGCTCTCAGGACGTGGGTGGACGAGCTACCGGGCATCCTCTGGTCGTATCGCACCACCCACAAAGCCTCTACCGGAGAGAGCCCATTCATGCTGGCGTTCGGGTCGGAAGCGGTAGTTCCCATGGAGGTCGGAGAGGAGACACTTCAGCTAAGGTACTTCGATGAATATATCAATGTGGAGGGCCTCGGCCTCGGCCTCAGCCTCGAGCTCATCGACGAAGTAAGAGATCGGGCTCTGACGAACCTTGTCCGGCACAGCCAGAGGATGGCCCGACACTACAACTCCTGGGTGAGGAAGCGAAGCTTCAGGATATGCGACTTAGTCCTCAGAGACGCCACCTTCAAGCCCGAGACCGCCTGCCGAGGGAAGCTGGCAGGAAATTGGATAGGGCCCTACGAAATCATCGACATCATCGGGCCGGCTACATATATCCTGGCGACCCTTGACGGAAGTGAGCTAGCCCACCCGTGGAATGCTGAGCATCTGCTGAAGTACTATCAGTAATTGTGAGTCCTCAATAAAATATTTTTTCTTTTGCACATTTTCAAATCTTACCGTCTCAGCTTGAGAATTTCAGTTTAAATACATAAGACTCTGGGGCAAGATCCATCCTCGCCACCCAAACCAGAGAAGGGCACAGGCCGAGCTACGGCTCGCTCCCCCTCAAGTAAAGACTCCGGGGCAAGCCTAACAAGCTTAGCCACCCAAACTAGAGAAAAAGGGCACGGGCTGAGCTACGGCTCCCTCCCCCCTACGAAGACAATGGAGCGGGATCCATCTTCGCCACCCAAACCATAGAAAGGCATGGGCCGAGCTACGGCTCACTCCCCCTCAAGTAAAGACTCCGGGGCAAGCCTAACAAGCTTCGCCAACCAAACTGGAGAAAAGGGCACGGGCCGAGCTATGGCTCCCTCCCCCTACGAAGACTCTGGGGAAGGATCCGTCCTCGCCATCAAAACCAGAGAAGGGCATGGGCCGAGCTATGGCTCGCTCCCCCCTCAAGTAAAGACTCCGGGGCAAGCCTAACAAGCTTCGCCACCCAAACTGGAGAAAAAGGGCATGTGCCGAGCTACGGCTCCCTCCCCCTACGAAGACTCTGGGGCAGGATCTGTACTTGCCACCCAAACCAGAGAAGGACATGGGCCGAGCTACGGCTCGCTCTCCCCTCAAGTAAAGACTCCGGGGCAAGCCTAACAAGCTTCGCCATCCAAACTGGAGAAAAAGGGCACGGGCCAAGCTACGGCTCCCTCCCCCCTACGAAAACTCTGGGGCAGGATCCGTCCTCGCCACCCAAACCAGAGAAGGGCATGGGCCGAGCTACGACTCGCTCCCCCCTCAAGTAAAGACTCCGGGGCAAGCCTAACAAGCATCGCCACCCAAACTGGAAAAAAAGGGCACGGGCCAAGCTACGGCTCCTTCCCCCCTAAGAAGACTCTAGGGCAGGATCCGTCCTCGCCACCTAAACCAGAGAAGGACAAGGGTCGAGCTATGTCTCACTCCCCCCTCAAGTAAAGACTCCGGGGCAAGCCTAACAAGCTTCGCCACCCAAACTGGAGAAAAAGGGCACGGGCCGAGCTACGGATCCCTCCCCTCTACGAAAACTCTGGGACAGGATCCGTCCTCGTCACCCAAACCAGAGAAGGGCATGGGCCAAGCTACAGCTTGCTCCCTCCCTCAAGTAAAGACTCCGGGGCAAGCCTAACAAGCTTCGCCATCCAAAATGGAGAAAAAGGGCACGTGCCGAGCTATGGATCCCTCCCCCCTACGAAGACTCTGGGGCAGGATCCGTCCTCGCCACCCAAACCAGAGAAGGACACGGGCCGAGCTACGCGCTCGCTCCCTCCTCAAGTAAAGACTTCGGGGCAAGCCTAACAAGCTTCGCCACCAAACCGGAGAAAAATGGCACGGGCCGAGCTACGGCTCCCTCCCCCTACGAAGACTTTGGGGCAGGATCCGTTCTCGCCACCCAAACCAGAGAAGGACATGGGCCGAGCTACGCACTCGCTCCCCCCTCAAGTAAAGACTCCGGGGCAAGCCTAACAAGCTTCGCAACCCAAACCGGAGAAAAAGGGCACGGGCCGAGCTACGGCTCCCTTCCCCCTATGAAGACTCTGGGGCAGGATCCGTCCTCGCCACCCAAACCAGAGAAGGGCACGGGCCGAGCTACACACTCGCTCCCCCCTCAAGTAAAAACTCCAGGGCAAGCCTAACAAGCTTCACCACCCAAACCTGAGAAAAAGGGCACGGGCCGAGCTACGGCTCCCTCCCCCCTACGAAGACTCTGGGGCAGGATCCGTCCTCGCCACCCAACCTAGAGAAGGGCACGGGTCGAGCTACGGCTCGCTCAACCCTCAAGTAAAGACTCCGGGGCAAGCCTAATAAGCTTTACCACCCAAACTGGAGAAAAAGGGCACGTGCCGAGCTACGGCTCCCTCCCCCCTACGAAGACTGTCATAGCCTGTTTAGCTCTATACGGCGACTGATACGGTAGCCCTCTACACGCGAGTAGAGAGAGTATAATGAGTTGATAAGGAGTGATATGGTGTGAATTTGGCTCGTGGCAGTCATGTAAATTCATGAAGAATGTAGGGGCATTTTGGTCATTTGACTACACGGGTGGAAGTGTGTGTGTAGAGTAAAAGTGGGTATGTAAAGAAATGTCAAACTTGTAAATTTTGGAAGAGTGTGCTAGTGTGTGAGGGGCTAGTGTGAAAATGGATGGGTTTAATGGCACACCCGTAAAATTTTAGAAAGGCCAGGGGCAAAACGGTCTTTTTGACAAAAACTGCTGTGCGTACACACTCAAGTTATGTGTGCATAAAGTAATGGCGAACTTGTAAATACTTGGAGGTTGAAGGGTAATTTTTGGAAGGGTATTAGGGTAATTTTGCCATATGCATGCTTATCTTGAAGAGAAATCTAGAATTAAGAATTTTTTATTTCATTTCTACATTCTTCCTTAACTTTCTTCTCCTTTCTTCTCTTTTCATCATTCAACCTTATCCTACTTACCCATGGCCAAAATTTCCCCCTTCCCCTTGCCATTTCTTCAAGCTCCAAAACCCTAATTTCATTCCAAAAAATTGAAGAAAACCCTAGCTCACTTCAAGGAGAAAGAAGGGTGGAAGGAAGAGAAAGAAAAGAGAGAAAGAAAGAGGAATTCTTGAGGTAGGAGTCTAACTATGGCTTGGGAATTTTTATTTAGGGCTATGAGATTGTTATGATGACAATTATATTGTTCATGTCCTTGAATTTATGTTTTATATGTGCAATAGCCCAAAAGATCCAATTTTTCCCTTGTATTTGCTAGCAAATCACCCTCTCCTGAAAAACAGAATTCTGCATGTGTGTTTGCACATCAATTTCTATTTCCGTAGTTGGAATCACTTTTTGAAAAAAAAATAGGTAGCTGTAGATCTTGAAGCCATACCCCAGATTCATATAAAATTTGTCATATGTTGAGTTCAATAAGTAGGAGTAAAAATTCATTGTTTGCAAGATGTCTGAAATTCTGTCAAGCTGTACACAGTTCAGCAAAATGAGCACTATGGCCTGCACACTTCAGGGATTTTGTTGATCTTGGTCTTATTGGAAACTTAAGAAGTTTTTCTAAAAGTTCATCAGAGTTCTAATATGTTGTAATTCTGGTTCCAACATGTTTAAAATTGGCTTTGAAGACAGATCCAGAAATCTGTCTGAAGAACAGATTTGATACACTTTACTAAATAATTCACTATAAATCATATACTGCGTATTTCTGCATGAAATTTTATGGGTGAACCCAGGACTATTATATCTCCAAATTTTATTCTTTGGGGTTTTCAAATTCACAAGAGAAATGGGTTTAAAATGCTGTCTTTCTAGCTGTTTATGCAATTTCAGTATGATGAATGGTGTTGGGTGAAGTTGGAAGTGTGTGATATTGCTAATGTTTCACTCCAAAATGCATGAATGAAGTTGATGCATCTATGTAAGTTTGGTTATGCTATTTGTTACTAAATTTGATGGTGTGACATGTCTCATTTACATGGCGAACGCCATATGTTCGTTAAAATACCCAAATGAATTTGAAGTTGGAGAAACTTGGAAATTGGCCATTAAAAATGTTGTGACATGTAATACTTTTGTAAACTTGTGTATGGTCATTGAACATTATGACACCTGACATGTTAACTGGGATGTCTCGATCTGCTCTAAGGCGGGTGAACATCCTAGTATTGGGATGTGGGAAGTTTGGGTATAACTTAACTTTAAGAGGCTGGACTGAGAAGTTGGGAAAATGATATGTGATATGTGATATTACACCCACTCGCCTTTACCAGGAGTGGAGGGGATATACGGAGGTTGTGTTATTATGTGGAGAGCCTCACTCCTACCAGGGACGGGGGAGCTGAGAGGCCCGGCGTACAGTGCCCGTGTCCACTGCGTCGTGTGCTATGTTCACCCCAAATTTGGAGTGAAGTCCAGGCCATTATCTTTAGGTGATACCCAGGCTTCCAAAAATCACTAACATCACCTAACTAATGAACCATATATGTGTTGTTGTTGTTGCACATTTGTGTGTTGTACTTTTTACCTTGGTTGCTTGTACTCCTATTGCCGTTATACTCATAACCCTAAATGATCTGCCCTGCCCTAGTTAGTTTCCTACTATGCACGTTTGACGTGCTCATTTTACTTTGCAGGTCTTGAGCATAGGTCACCAGAGCTGAGTCTCCCTCAGGAGATTCCTTGACGTGGGTTTTGGTTTGGGGGCACCACTCTTTTGGGCTATGTCTTGTAGTGTGAGTGGGATGGAGTGGTGAGTGAGTTGTCTTTTGTAGTTGTGTTATATGTTGGTGGCTTGTAGCACTTCGCATATATGTACTTAAGTCGGTTTGCTTTGTATTTGATGTTGGTGTGTGTGGTACACTCTTTGGTTATGTGGTCCTATGGACATGTACTCTCTGTGATGGCAGTATGTGGCTTCCTTCTTTTATATATCTGTGATGTATGATCCCAGCATTCGCAGTGGCCTGCTTATTATGTGTTTACTTATTCACGCTTGGTGTAATATCGCGGCTTGTCAGGCTCCATCCTCCCTTTTCCCCGCTATGGGACGTCGTATAAGGTATATGTGAGAATAGGGCGTGACAGGTTTAGTGGTGGCCCATGCAGGTCAGTCACACTGCGATATGCGAAAGGATGATACATCCAACACACTTTAATGCCATCACTTATGGTACTTATTCTTCTTGTGATGTCCTCTTTCTCTGCAGAATGGACAGTGGAAACGGGATATCTTCATCAGAGATGGGGCACGCTGAGCCCTCCTTGATGGAGAAGATTTTGCTGGGTTTCCAAGCGAGTCTGGGACAGTAGTCTGAGATGCTTGCCAAGATACAGGGTCAGAAGACCCCAGGCTTCAAGCAATTCAGGGCAATGAAGCCAAGGACCTTTTCAGGCAAGGAGACTGCATTGGAGGTCGATGAGTGGTTACGGCGCACGGAGGATGACCTCACAGCTGTTGGATTCCCGTTGGAGAGTTGGGTGGATGCAGCAAAAAGACAACTGACACATTAGGCCCGAGATTGGTGGGATGCCCAGGAGCGGCACCTGACAGGTCATATCTCTTGGAAGACTTTCAAGGAATGTTTTGAGTCCAAGTTCCTTCCAGAGACCGCAAAGGATGAGCTCAGACAGTGTTTTGAGCAGTTGACTCAGGGCCGGTGAACCGTTGATGAGTATGACGCCGAGTTTTCTTTGCTGAGCAAGTTTGCGCCGGAGCTCGTTGCGACTGATGCCACCCGAGCTCGACGTTTTCGTATGGGACTAGATCTAGCATATAGGGAGGCGATGTCTACGCAGAAACTCACCACACAGGAGGATGTGCTTGAAGCGGTAGGACTATATGATATCCATTTGCGGAGTATATGGAAGATGCTTACAGGCGACAGACGACCCTCGGGATCACAGAAGGCATTATCCTGCCCAATACAGACGGCCCAGTTCAAGAGGCCAGGAGCCCCTGCAGTGACATAGAGACGTCTGACATGCCAATTTTGTGGCAAGACTGGTCATGAGCAGAAGGAGTGTATGGCTTGGGCTAGACAGTGCTTCGCTTGTGGCGGTCGAGGACACATTAGTAGGTTCTGCCTACAGCAGGGTGCACACCCGACCCCAGTAGCACCTGTGGCTGTTAGACCGATGCTGCAGCGAGCTCTTCCACCTGGTCCGCAGCGGCCTTCCCTTTCAGCACCAGGTGGACCATGCACACCTACCCCTAGAGGACCTTCCTTGCCTCCTTAGCGGCAGGCCTACAAGAAGACAAACTCTGCTTCAAAGCCCCAGGCTTTCACGATGACAGCAGTAGAGGCAGAAAACTCAGGCCAGGTTATCACTGGTATGGTTCTAGCCCTCTCCTTACTTTATAATATATCACTTGTTGCTTAGTTATGATGAACGTTGGTTTGATTTCTTGTTGGCTTCTAGGTATGGTTAAAGTAGCATCTTTTCCTGCCTTAGCACTTTTTGATTCTGGAGCTTCACATTGTTTTCTATCCCAGCAATTTGTGGACAAATATGTTATACGAGTAGACTCCTTCACTGTTAGTTAGAATATTCATACATGGGGTGGTGTGATTAGGGGTACTTCAGGACTCCGTTGTTGTCCAGTGGAAATTTGTGGTCGGGAGTTATATGCTGACTTCCTCGTGATTGAGATGCCCACCTTTGAAGCAGTGTTTGGGATAGACTGGTTATCGATGTTTTGTGCCACTATTGATTGCAAATTAAGGAGGATAGTCTTCCAGATTTCCGATCACCCAGAATTCGAATTCAGGAGCGGTAGTTGCACATTCGAACCTGTAAGCTTCAGAGCGACACCAGTGGAAGCAAAAGTGTGGGCAATGACCATGGAGGCAGAGCCAGTCTTACCCAGAGTTGTGCGAGACTTTCCTGATGTCTTCCCTGATGACATTTATGGACTTCCTCCTGATCGATCATTGGAGTTCACCATTGACTTGATACCAGGCACGCAGCCCATTGCGAAGGCTCCTTATCGGATGGCACCACCTGAGTTGGCTGAGCTTTGTAATCAGCTAAAGGATCTATCCGAGCGAGGGTTGATACAGCCAAGCGCGTCACCTTGGGGAGCACCAGTGCTTTTAGTGAATAAGAAAGATGGGTCCCGAAGGATGTGCAGTGATTATAGGGAATTGAACAAAGTGACAATAAAGGACAAGTACCCACTTCCTCGTATCGATGACCTCTTTGATCAGCTTGGAGGATCCCGAGTCTACTCAAAGTTAGACTTATGGAGCGGTTATCACCAGATTAAGGTTCGAGGGTCTGATGTTCCGAAGACAGCTTTTCGAACCCGTTATGGACATTATGAGTTCCAGGTGATGCCCTTTGGTGTGACTAATGCTCCAGCTACCTTCATGAGGTTAATGAATCAGGTATTCTTTGACTATTTGGACAAGTTCGTGGTAGTCTTTATTAATGATATCCTGATATATTCCAAAGATGAGGAAGAGCATGCAGAGCATCTGAGGATTGTTCCAGAGACTTTGAGGCAGCATCAGCTATATGCCAAGTATAGTAAGTGCCAGTTTTGGCTGTCTAAAGTGGCTTTTCTGGGGCACATAGTTTCAGGAGAAGGCATATCAGTTGATCCAGAAAAGGTGGCTGCAGTGGAGAAGTGGCCTATTCCCAGGTCGGTTTCAGAGATTCGGAGCTTCTTGGGATTGGCCGGCTATTACAGGAAGTTCATCAAGGATTTCTCTAAGATTGCGGCACCACTTACTCACCTGACTAAGAAGGATGTTGCTTATATCTGGTCTGAGGAATGTCAGCATGCATTTGAGGAATTGAAGAGACAGTTGAATACTGCGCCAGTTCTAACGATTCCAGATCGTTCTGGAGGATTTGAGATTTTCTGTGATGCTTCTGGCAAAGGGCTGGGATGTGTCCTACATCAACATGGACGTGTTGTGGCTTATACTTCGAGACTTCTGAAGGTGCATGAGCTGAACTACCTTACACATGACTTGGAGCTGGCAGCTGTGATTTTTGCCTTGAAGCTATGGAGACACTTTTTGCTAGGAGAGCATGTCAAGGTGTACACTGACTACTCCTATTGCCGTTACACTCATAACCCTAAATGATCTGCCCTGCCCTAGTTAGTTTCCTACTGGGCACGTTTGACGTGCTCATTTTACTTTTCAGGTCTTGAGCAGAGGTCACCAGAGCTGAGTCTCCCTCAGGAGATTCCTTGACGTGGGTTTTGGTTTGGGGGCACCACTCTTTTGTGCTATGTCTTGTAGTGTGAGTGGGGTTGAGTGGTGAGTGAGTTGTCTTTTGTAGCTGTGTTATATGTTGGTGGCTTATAGCACTTCGCATGTATGTACTTGAGTCGGTTCGCTTTGTACTTGATGTTGGTATGTGTGGTACACTCTTTGGTTATGTGGTCCTATGGACATGTACTCTCTGTGATGGCAGTATGTGGCTTCCTTCTTTTATATATCTGTGATGTATGATCCCAGCATTCGCAGTGGCCTGCTTATTATGTGTTTACTTATTCACGCTTGGTGTAATACCACGACTTGTCAGGCTCCATCCGCCCTTTTCCCCGCTATGGGACGTCGTATAAGGTATATGTGAGAATGGGGCGTGACAAAGACTCTTGGGCAGGATCCGTCCTCGCCACCCAAACCAGAGAAGGGCACGGGCCAAGTTACGGCTCGCTCCCCCCTCAAGTAAAGACTCCGGGGCAAGCCTAACAAGCTTCGCCACCCAAACTGGAGAAAAATGGCACGGACCGAGCTACGGCTCCCTCCCCCACTACGAAGACTCTGGGGCAGGATCCGTCCTCGCCACCCAAACCAGAGAAGGGCACGGGCCGAGCTATGGCTCGCTCCCCCCAAGTAAAGACTCCGGGGCAAGCCTAACAAGCTTCGCCATCCAAACTAGAGAAAAAAGGGCACGTGCCGAGCTACGGCTCCCTCCCCCTTACGAAGACTCTGGGGCAGGATCCGTCCTCACCACCCAAACCAGAGAAGGGCACAGGCCGACCTATGGATCGCTCCCCCTCAAGTAAAGACTCCGGGGCAAGCC
Organism: Scilla litardierei; assembly: GCA_030789695.1. Taxonomy (NCBI): domain Eukaryota; kingdom Viridiplantae; phylum Streptophyta; class Magnoliopsida; order Asparagales; family Asparagaceae; genus Scilla; species Scilla litardierei. The sequence goes on from CM061142.1 coordinate 817,185,764, forward strand.
TAACAAGCTTTGACATCCAAACCGGAGAAAAAGGTCACGTGCCGAGCTACGGCTCCCTCCCCCTACGAAGACTCTGGGGCAGGATCCATCCTCGCCACCCAAACCAGAGAAGGGCACGGGCCGAGCTACGCGCTCGCTCTCCCCCTCAAGTAAAGACTCCAGGACAAGCCTAACAAGCTTCGCCACCCAAACTGGAGAAAAATGGGACGAGCCGAGCTACGGCTCTGTCCCCCCTATGAAGACTCTGGGACAGGATCCATCCTTGCCACCCAAACCAGGTAAGGGTACGGGCTGAGCTACGCGCTCGCTCCCCCCTCAAGTAAAGACTCCAGGGCAAGCCAAACAAGCTTCGCCACCCAAACTGGAGAAAAAGGGCACGGGCCGAGCTACGGCTCCCTCCCCCCTATGAAGACTCTGGGACATGATCCGTCCTCGCCACCCAAACCAGAGAAGGGCACGGACCGAGCTATGGCTCGCTCCCCCCTCAAGTAAAGACTCCGGGGCAAGCCTAACAAGCTTCGCCACCCAAACTGGAGAAAAAGGATACATGCCAAGTTACGGCTCCCTCTCCCCCACGAAGACTCTGGGGCAGGATCTGTTCTCGCCACCCAAACCAGAGAAAGGCACGGGCCGAGCTACGCGCTCGCTCCCCCCTCAAGACTCTAGGGCAGGATCCGTCCTCGCCACCCAAACCAGAGAAGGGCATGGGCCGAGCTACGCGCTCGCTTTCCCCTCAAGTAAAGACTCCGGGGCAAGCCTAACAAGCTTCGCCTCCCAAACTGAAGAAAAAGGGCACAGGCCGAGCTACGGCTCCCTTTCCCCCTACGAAGACTCTGGGGCAGGATCTGTCATTACCACCCAAACCGAAGAAGGCTCCGGGGCAGGATACGTCCTCGCCACCCAAACAGGAGAAGGGCTCGGACCGAGTCACTCGCTCACCGTCCTCCCAAACAGACCCATGTGTCTCGAAGACCTGACTCTAGGGAAAAGGACAAGGACACCCAGACCGAGGTAGGCCTTACGCAGGTCAAGAACCTCCGGTCAATGCAGGGTCCCGATAAAGTGTGCCCCCGATGTGACTCGTCAAAACGAAAGGACACTCGGGAAGCACGCCATTAATGACGACACACCCCCTGAGAAGCACAGAGTGGCGAATCGCGTCTGACACCACTCGGCAAAAGCGGCTTCAAAGGGCGTGATCCTGACAAACCAGTTAATGGCCCCAGCTCATCGCATTAATATAGCAGGAGCTATCGACTCCCGCCCTCTATAAATACTGGCCTCATTCCCTCGAAAGGGGAAGAGGAGACGAATGAGAAAGTAACTAAGCCTTAGCCCGCCTCCATGAAGGTTGGACAGGGGCGAGAAACCCCAATCGTCAACCTCCCCTCATCGACCCGGGACCCCGGGGTCGGGTTGACCTTGAGACATCGTTGTCCCGATCGAAGGGAAGGCCCCCCGTCGACGGTGAATGTCGTCTCCCCGATAGGCTATTTCTCTTGCACAAGGGACGGCCCGCCTTCCACTCTTCAACCTCCCCTGGACAACTAACAACAGGGATCCTCGAAGATCTGCGACGGACCGGTCCTACCTACCAGCACCCGCTCCACCACGACCCCCGCCGGCGGGAAAGGCAAAAGCCACACTGGGCATACCAGCCTCCACCACCCCGCCCCCCGAACGTCCACCTTCCACTCCTCTATCTTCCCATTGAGGCCATAATGCCATGCCCCCGTCAGGGCTCCACCTTTGCCGCCTCGTTCTCCTCCTCTCCCAGGGTTCCCCTCCGAGCCGGTGATTCCCCAAGGAGGCCTTGCAACCATTCATGATCGAGGAGGCAAAAGAGGAGGCAGCGCGCCACCGCCACCTCGTGCTCCTCCTCTCCCAGGGTTTCCCTTTGAGTCGAGGACTCACCGCAGAGAGACATTGCAACCCTTCATGGACGGGAAGGTGAAAGGGGACGCAACGGGCAGTGGTAAAGGAGAGGACCCATGCCGGACACATGAGTTCGCTCATCCTGATGCAGTTTACAATAAAGTGAAACGGCTTCCTAGCCCGCCCACAGATCGGATCACAGTTGTTCAACCATTGACCATCTTTGTTAACTTCTTGTAAAAGTTAACGAAAAAAGCTATTCCAAGCGAATTCCTAAGCATCATCTAAGCGCGCCCTAACTTGGGAACGATCTCCGTCAAACTGCAGGGCAAGCTCACGAAACTCTGCCACCCAAAACGGAGAGGGGAAAAGGCAGAGCTACGTGCCAACCCTCGTTTCACGAATGCAACTCGGAGAAAAGAAGAGGGCCGAGCTGCGCACTCCCCCTTATCCCACAAATACGACTCGGCACTATACCCACGAGAGATAGCAAAAATAACAGAAACTTTTATATATATAGTCCAAACTTTACAATAATATCCGGGGCCGATCTGACAGAACGAGGTCTCCCTCTGGCCAGTCCTACCGCTCCGTCTTAAAAACACGGGGGGGACGAGACAAGACTATTCTTGTTGGCCGCTGCCGCCTGGGGCACCAACGCTCGGTGCGACGTCCCTCTCGTTAACCTCCGAGGCATCGGCCTCGTTGTCGATGGCCACGTCCTCGATGACCACATCCTCGTCGCCCCCCGCCTCTTCCTCACCCTCCGAGGCCACTAGTGTGTCGAAGTCGACCTCGATCGGAGGGCAAAAGTTGGCCACCCTTTCCTTCACCCGGCCCAGGCAGGCCTCCCAGCCCTTGGCCCGACCATTCACTATGCCATCATACATCGCGTCTGAGAGGGCAGGGAGGACAGTCGACTCTTGATACGACCGAAACTCTTCGGTCTTCAGGGTCGGCTCTTCTTTAGCGTTCTTCACCTGGGCCGCCAGTTCGACTGCATGCGCCTTCTCCCGTTCAAGCGCGCCCTCCAGCTCCCTCATCCGATCGGCCGCAGAGGCGGCCTCTGTCTCATGCTCCGCTAGGAGCGCCTTCAGGTGCATGACCTCCGACTCCAACTGGCCATACCTACCCTTCTCCTTCGTCAACTCCTTGTCGGCACTCTTGCGGAGCGCGGCATGCTCGCTCACCATTCTGGCGACGACGCCTTCTGCCTTGTTTATGGCAGGCGTGTGGCCCCTGGCGGCGACCATCATAAGAATGGCCTGCACGACAAAACAGAAGCGTGTCAGACTATTCCTTAACAAAAACACCTGGATTACTTAACTCAGCCCGTGCCACCTACCTGGATGTCGTGCCACACTGCGGTGCCGCACAGACCCTCGTGACCAACGCCGGCCAGGCTCTCCCTATCGCAGGGCAGCATGCAATTCTCCGCCAACCGTGCTGCTACCCCCGCCATCGTCGAAGACCGACTCACTGGCCCATACCCGATAAGGCATCTGATAGAGGGCCTCCTGTGGATGACCCTCGATCTCGACTTTCTTGGCCTTAAAATCGATCAGCGAGGCTTCGCAACTAGGGCGGACCGGCCTCTCCAAAACGAACCGCGGACAGTCATAAGGCCACCCATCCCTACCCGTCGGTTTGGTACCGGCCCTCGACACCCGGGAGCCCTCGGGGCGATATTGGGCTACGGCCTGCTCGACAGAAGGGGTTACCCTCAGGCTCGGCGGACGGGCTTCGGGGGCCCCCGCCCCTGGTTCGGTCCGTCCCTCACTGTCACGCCCCGCTTCCCTAAAATGGAGGCGAGACGTGAGAAGGTCCGCACGAGAGTGGAGCTGTGAAGCCCCAAACCCGATAAGCGTCAATAAAACATAAGCAGGTCCCTGTAACCACAAACGGAACAACAATAATAACACAAGGAGAGACAGAAATAAAACCTCAAATCTCATAAAAGGTCCAACATGAAAATTAAGTTCAACATCCAGAAAAGCCACCAGGCTAAAAGAAAGAGTCTAAAGGCCCAGAACAAGACCAGCAAAAAGGAACAACGTAACCAAGTATAGGTGCTACGCACCGACAACAAAACAGCAGTCTAAACAAAAAGGGAAAGCTCAACGAAGACACTAGGACTGGTCCCCAGTGTCCACGTACTCCTCGCCAAACACAGGCTCGGGCTCGGCGTCCGCAAACACCTCGTCCTTTACAATGAACTCAGGCTCAGGATCTAACATGTGTCACCCAAAAGAGTAAAAGGGGCACATGTCAGCAAGTCTAAAAGACTTGGGCAAGGAAACTGAAGGTAAGGCAAACTAACAACCTAGCCGTTATAGTATGCATGACATGGCAGTTATAACATGAGTGCACAAGTAAGACATGGTGAACATTAAGTACAAGAGAACAATTTATCAGGACAAGTCAAGAGTAGCCAAGCTACTAACAATCTCAATCTTTTCACTAGTCACGTTTCAAGTTGTTTGTAGATGTTTACGCCTTACAGCTGAACTGTTGGACATTCACACTGATTGGCCGCTTAACACTACCCCAGAACCCAGAGTTTACGCCTTACAACTGCAGTTGCTGATCGGGCAGACTCCCAGTTGAATGGCCGCTTAACTCTTACCCCAATACCCACATGTGAACGAGCCAGGGTCCCTGCACACGAGCTCAGTAAATGAGCCAGGGTTGCCCCGCACAAGAGCTCGTTCCCTGGATCACAACCAGGAGCGTATTTCATTTGGCATAGGGGTGCACCTAGCCTCAATCATTTCACAAGGTGTAGCGGAGCTACGCAATCACGGGAACACTTAAAGAATGCAATGACATGACAATTAATTCGCGTACCGTTAATGGAAATTAAACATGACATGGTAGTTGTGCAACATGATAAATGTCGGTTCTAGCTTCGTTGTCAAGCTAGTCCCTAAAGTTGCGCCTAGGCGAGTATCATTTCGTCGCCTAGTCTCTTTTACGCCTACAACAAGCAAATGGCCTAAGACATGGCCCAAAACCCTAAGTGGCGAGTTTCACTTGCCTAGCACCGAGGATGACGATCAACGAATCCGTCACACAAAAGCTAACTACGGCGATGAGATCGCTGCCATGGTAAAACAACATTAGAACAACATCTAACCTAGTTTTATTAGGGTTTCACAAAAACATAACGGGTTATGAAAACATTAAGAGATCGATTCATTACCTTATCGGAAGCGGGGGAACGATGCCGAGCAAGCACGGCAACGAAAGAAATGATCCGGGGAACTTAGGGTTCAGATCTGGAATGGATGGGGAAATATGGAGAAATGGGGTTTTGGGGTTTTTTGGGGGTTGGAGATGGCCTAGGGCATGGTGGTAGACCAAAATGGAGGGGGAAACTCCAAGGGAGGAAGGAATGGCGTGGGAAAAATGTTGGAGAGTGATTTGGGGAAGAAGGAGGCTCAGAAGAATGAAAGAGGGGTGAAAGAAATCGTGGGTGGGGTTTAAATAGGGAGTGCTGGCGGCTGCCCAGAAATTAGGGTTTCGACACTGATTAGTCGGTCAAAGAGCAACCACTGACCGACTAGTTTGGGAACTAGTCGGTCGGTTGACCAACGCAGACCGACTAAGTCCAAACAGTAACTCCTGTACAAAAATAGGATTTAGATTTAGTCGGTCAAAGAACAACTACTGACCGACTAGTTTCTCATCTAGTCGGTCGATGAACATTCTTAGACCGACTAAGAATGAATAGTACTTGATGTCAAAAATGATCATAGAGCTAGTCGGTTAAAGAACAATTGCTGACCGACTAGTTTGCAACCTAGTCGGTCGACCAATGTTCTTAGACCGACTAACGATAAACAGTAACTCCTGAGAAATTAACAAAGCCAACTAGTCGGTCCATGAAGGTTTGTCGACCGACTAAATCGTCATCTAGTTGGTCGGTTCCCCTTCTTGTACCGGCTAACGTGCACAAAAAGTTCCGAAATGGAGCGCGAAGCTCCGGGATCGATTCCTAAGACTCCTAGGCTTGATCTAACAATAAGATACGACCGATATGAAGCCCGTCACGAATGACTTACTCCAAAATCGACGATTCTAAAGAAGAAGCTAGAAAATCACGACAAAACGATCAAAAATGAAAGCCACGGAGACGAAAACCACACATAAGGAGAAAATCCACCAAAACATATAATATAATATAATAAATCCAGATACATGAAAACCAGTCGTTACATCCTCCCCAACTTAAGAAAAATTCCGTCCTCGGAATTTCCCAACACTCACGTGTCCGGAAACAAAAGTGGGTAGCGCTCTCGCATCTCATCCTCATTCTCCCAAGTAGACTCTCCAGGAGAGCCGTGTCGCCACATCACCCTCACAAGATTGACAACCTTGTTTCGAAGTGACTTCTGACGCCTGTCCAGAATCTGCACTGGCTGCTGGTCATACGTCATATCAGGGCGAACGGTCCTTTGGAGTTACGACACATGGAGTTCTGTCCACTGGCGGCTGAAACTCCAGAATCTGCACTGGCGGCTGAAACTCCATCCCGGCTGAAACTCCAGAATCTGCACTGGCGGTTGAAACTCAGACGCGTACCCAAACTCTTCTGCAAACTCTGCCAGAACTGAGATGTGAACCTCGTGTCTCTGTCCGACACGATACTCACGGGGACTCCGTGAAGTCGTATGACCTCCTCCATATATCTCCTCGCTAGCGCCTCAGTGGACTGTCCCACTCAGAACGGAATAAAGTGCGCGGATTTGGTCAATCGATCTACGATCACCCAAATCGCGTCATTCTGCTTCGGACTCCGAGGTAGTCCAGTCACGAAATCCATAGTGATGTGTTGCCATTTCCACTCCGGAATCGGAAGCGGTTGTAGCAACCCTGCCGCACGCTGATGCTCCGCCTTTACCTGCTGGCAAACCAAGCACTTGGCCACACTCCGAGCCACACTCCTCTTCATACTATGCCACCAATAGTTCAGACGAAGATCCTGGTACATCTTGGTGCCACCAGGATGCACAGAATACGGCGAACTGTGTGCCCCCACCATCAACTCCTCTCTAATATCCCCAGCTGGCACACACAACCTGGCTCCAAACCTCAGCGAGCCATCCTTATGAATCAAAAAGTCAGTCCGCAGACCAGCTTCCACCTGCTCCCGAATCTTCACCAGCTTCGGATCCTCAGCCTGGCCAGCCTTGACCCGATCCACGATCGTCGACTGTATCTGCATACACATCAACGAAGAAGCCTCCCCAGGAAGAACAACCTCCACACCAGACTCGCAAAAATCCTGCTGCAATCTCCACTGCGAAGTCAAAATCATCACCGCTGGAAGCCTACTCAGCGCATCAGGAACCACATTCACCTTGCCAGGGTGATACTGTAAATCAATCTCATAATCCGCCATGAGCTCCAACCATCGACGATGTCGCATGTTGAGCTCTTTCTGAGTAAAAATATACTTCAAGCTTTTGTGATCGGTGAAGATCTTCACTTTCTCACTCAGCAAGAAGTGCCTCCAAATCTTGAGCGCAAACACGACAGCAGCCAACTCCAAGTCATGTGTCGGGTAATTCTTCTCATGAACCTTGAGCTGACGAGATGCATAAGTCACTACATGTCCATGCTGATGCAACACACAACCGAGACCCTTGCCAGAAGCATCGCAAAAGATCTCAAATCCACCGCTGCGATCAGCCACAACAAGAATAGGGGCAGTCGTCAATCTCTCCCTCAGAACACCAAAAGCATTCTCACAATCACCCGGCCAAACAAAAGGTACATCCTTCCGCGTCAATCTGGTCATCGGCTCAGCAATACGAGAAAAGTCCTTAATGAAGCGCCGATAGTAACCAGCAAGCCCAAGGAAACTCCGAATCTCAGACGCTGACTACGGAACAGGCCACTCTCTGATGGCCCTGATCTTCTCGGGATCCACTTAAATACCATCTCCAGTCACCACATGCCCAAGAAAAGCAACTCTGTCTAGCCAAAACTCGCACTTCGAAAACTTAGCATATAACCGATGCTTCCTCAAAATCTCCAACACCGTCCTCAAGTGCGATGCATGCTCCTCCTCCGACTTTGAATAGATCAGAATTTCGTCAATAAAGATAACGACAAACTTATCCAAAAAGTCGTAGATAATCAGATTCATCAGATTCATGAAAACTGTGGGTGCATTGGTTACACCGAAAGGCATAACCACAAACTCGTAGTGTCCATACTTTGTCCTGAACGCTGTCTTCGGAACATCTCACTTCTTCACCTTCAACTGATGGTAACCACTCCTCAGATCCAACTTCGAAAACACCCTCGAACCTCCAAGCTGATCAAAAATATCATCGATGCGAGGCAACGGGTATTTATTCTTGATGGCCACCGCATTCAACTCCTGATAGTCCACGCACATGCGACGCGAACCATCCTTCTTCTTCACCAGCAGCACCGGTGCTCCCCACGGAGACACACTAGGATTGATATAACCCTTCTGCAAAAGCTCATTCATCTGCTTCCGCAATTCCTCCAACTCAGCTGGTGCCATACGATACAGCGCCCTCTAAATCGGCTGCGCTCCCGGAACAAGATCAATAGAAAATTCTAAAGCTCGATCAGGTGGCAAACCAGACATCTCCTCGGGGAAGACGTCATCAAAGTCCCGCACCACAGCTGGCCTCTCCAACTCCATCTGCATAGCCACAATCTCCACCGGCCTGGCCCGAAATCGGACAGGACCAAGCGAGCTGCTACCTCGGTTGAACTCAAATACTGGATGTCCGGGAATCTCGAACACCACCTTCTTCCTCCGACAGTCGATCGTAGCATAGAAGCTCGCAAGCCAATCCATCCCAAGGACCGCATCATAGTTGATGATGTCGTGGACAATGAAATCAGCGTAAAGCTCATGTCCACAGACCACCAACGAGCAAGAATTGCAACCAAGATGTACCGAGACCACGCCATTCCCTGTAACGATATTCCAACTCTTGGAAAGAGGGGACGTCGACAAGGAATGCTTCTCCACGAAGCTCCGAGAAATAATGCACATTGATGCACCAGAGTCAAAGAGGACTCGTGCAGGAAATGTGCACACCAAAATCACATCTACAAATAGTCTAACAATCAAGCCCTAGTCTAGCAACCAATCATGTTCAAGCAAACAACATAATCTAACAATCAAAACTAGCTAGGAAAGTAACAGCTAGATTGAGGATTACCTGCGATAACCTCATCCACAGCCTCGCTCTCCACAGCTGTCATCAGAAAAGCCTGCCTCCTCGGCGGAAAAGCCTGCTGAAAGGCCTGCCTCTGAGGGACAAGAGCTGCTCCACGACCGGCAGGAATATGCACTCTCTGCTACAACGGCTGTGCTGTAACAGGTGCCCTCCGCAGCTGATTCGCATGCCGACAATCCTTCGCGACATGAGAAGCATCACCACAAACCAAACACTGGCCCAGAAACTTCCTACACTGATCCTTGATATGGTCAGGCTTGCCGCAGAAATGGCAAGTCTTCTGAATAGGCCCTCCTGGCCTCTTGAACTGAGCTGGCTGATTAGGCTTGAAACCAGGCCTAACCACCGCTCTGGCCTGCTCCATAGGCCTCTTTCCAGCACCAAAAACATGTCCTCTCCTCTGACTCAGGTTCAGCTCCTGCCTCCTCGCAGCGACCAGAACCTTCTGATAAGAGTCCAGATCAGAGGAAGACACAAAACTCTGAAGCTCCAAAGCAAGTCCCTGCAGGAACCTCTGAGCCCTCTCACCAGCATCCTGTACCATCTTCGGTGCGAACCGACTCAGCCTAGTGAACTCTTGGTGGTACAGGTCCACCGTCAAGCTCCCTTGCTTCAGATCAATAAAGCGCTGCAGCATCTCCTTCCTAGCAGCCTTCAGAAAGAACTCCTCATCAAACCTGGACTTAAAGGTAGCCCAAGCTATCGGCTCCACCAACATCTTCTCTTTCGCATCCCACCAGTTCCGAGCGTTATCCTTGAGTTGCCGCTTTGCCAAATCAACCCATCCAGCCGGGGTGATCTTGGCCATCTTCAAGTTATCCTCTATGTTCCGAATCCACTCATCGGCAGCCAGAGGACCCTCAGACCCATCAAAATATGCGGGACCCAGCTCCCGAAATTGCTTCGCTCCCGGCTCGGAGCGAGGGGCATCCTGGATTGCCCGACCAGCTCGAACAACTGGAGCATTCTGGACTTGCAGGAGCACGCCCTGCTGCACCTGCATCAGCTGAAGCATCATCCGCATCATCTCTCCATTGGTGGGTTCCCGCTCAGGCTCCTCATCATGAGGGGGCGCACCATTACCTCCACCACGGGTGAATCGCCTTCCTGCCATCTAATGACACAGAAAACGAAGCAGATTAGACTCATAGCTTATGAATCGGATGTCGAACTTAGTTTATTGGACATTCTAATATTATTATCGGCATTTCGATAATCGCAGTTACAGAAGAGGATCTGCATGGGCCACAAACAAAACCTGTCACGCCCCGCTTCCCTAAAATGGAGGCGAGACGTGAGAAGGTCCGCACGAGAGTGGAGCTGTGAAGCCCCAAACCCGATAAGCGTCAATAAAACATAAGCAGGTCCCTGTAACCACAAACGGAACAACAATAATAACACAAGGAGAGACAGAAATAAAACCTCAAATCTCATAAAAGGTCCAACATGAAAATTAAGTTCAACAGCCAGAAAAGCCACCAGGCTAAAAGAAAGAGTCTAAATGCCCAGAACAAGGCCAACAAAAAGGAACAACGTAACCAAGTATAGGTGCTACGCACCGACAACAAAACAGCAGTCTAAACAAAAAGGGAAAGCTCAACGAAGACACTAGGACTGGTCCCCAGTGTCCACGTACTCCTCGCCAAACACAGGCTCGGGCTCGGCGTCCGCAAACACCTCGTCCTCTACAATGAACTCAGGCTCAGGATCTAACATGTGTCACCCAAAAGAGTAAAAGGGGCACATGTCAGCTAGTCTAAAAGACTTGGGCAAGGAAACTGAAGGTAAGGCAAACTAACAACCTAGCCGTTATAGTATGCATGACATGGCAGTTATAACATGAGTGCACAAGTAAGACATGGTGAACATTAAGTACAAGAGAACAATTTATCAGGACAAGTCAAGAGTAGCCAAGCTACTAACAATCTCAATCTTTTCACTAGTCACGTTTCAAGTTGTTTGTAGATGTTTACGCCTTACAGCTGAACTGTTGGACATTCACACTGATTGGCCGCTTAACACTACCCCAGAACCCAGAGTTTACGCCTTACAACTGCAGTTGCTGATCGGGCAGACTCCCAGTTGAATGGCCGCTTAACTCTTACCCCAATACCCACATGTGAACGAGCCAGTGTCCCTGCACACGAGGTCAGTAAATGAGCCAGGGTTGTCCCGCACAAGAGCTCGTTTCCTGGATCACAACCAGGAGCGTATTTCATTTGGCATAGGGGTGCACCTAGCCTCAATCATTTCACAAGGTGTAGCGGAGCTACGCAATCACGGGAACACTTAAAGAATGCAATGACATGACAATTAATTCGCGTACCGTTAATGGAAATTAAACATGACATGGTAGTTGTGCAACATGATAAATGTCGGTTCTAGCTTCGTTGTCAAGCTAGTCCCTAAAGTTGCGCCTAGGCGAGTATCATTTCGTCGCCTAGTCTCTTTTACGCCTACAACAAGTAAATGGCCTAAGACATGGCCCAAAACCCTAAGTGGCGAGTTTCACTTGCCTAGCACCGAGGATGACGATCAACGAGGCCGTCACACAAAAGCTAACTACGGCGATGAGATCGCTGCCATGGCAAAACAACATTAGAACAACATCTAACCTAGTTTTATTAGGGTTTCACAAAAACATAACGGGTTATGAAAACATTAAGAGATCGATTCATTACCTTATCGGAAGCGGGGGAACGATGCCGAGCAAGCACGGCAACGAAAGAAATGATCTGGGGAACTTAGGGTTCAGATCTGGAATGGATGGGGAAAATCTGGAGAAATGGGGTTTTGGGGTTTTTTGGGGTTGGAGATGGCCTAGGGCATGGTGGTAGACCAAAATGGAGGGGGAAACTCCAAGGGAGGAAGGAATGGCGTGGGAAAAATGTTGGAGAGTGATTTGGGGAAGAAGGAGGCTCAGAAGAATGAAAGAGGGGTGAAAGAAATCGTGGGTGGGGTTTAAATATGGAGTGCTGGCGGCTGCCCAGAAATTAGGGTTTCGACACTGATTAGTCGGTCAAAGAGCAACCACTGACCGACTAGTTTGGGAACTAGTCGGTCGGTTGACCAACGCAGACCGACTAAGTCCAAACAGTAACTCCTGTACAAAAATAGGATTTAGATTTAGTCGGTCAAAGAACAACTACTGACCGACTAGTTTCTCATCTAGTCGGTCGATGAACATTCTTAGACCGACTAAGAATGAATAGTACTTGGTGTCAAAAATGATCATAAAGCTAGTCGGTTAAAGAACAATTGCTGACTGACTAGTTTGCAACCTAGTCGGTCGACCAATGTTCTTAGACCGACTAACGATAAACAGTAACTCCTGAGAAATTAACAAAGCCAACTAGTCGGTCCATGAAGGTTTGCCGACCGACTAAATCGTCATCTAGTCGGTCGGTTCCCCTTCTTGTACCGGCTGACGTGCACAAAACGTTCCGAAATGGAGCGCGAAGCTCCGGGATCGATTCCTAAGACTCCTAGGCTTGATCTAACAATAAGATACGACCGATATGAAGCCCGTCATGAATGACTTACTCCAAAATCGACGATTCTAAAGAAGAAGCTAGAAAATCACGACGAAACGATCTAAAATGAAAGCCACGGAGACGAAAACCACACATAAGGAGAAAATCCACCAAAACATATAATATAATATAATAAATCCTGATACATGAAAACTAGTCGTTACACTCACCCCCACCCTCAAGGTCGATAACCGGGGGGCGGTTCCCTGAGTAGCCCCTTCCCCGAGCCAACTGGCATTCCTCTCCTTTCGAGGATCAGCGACGGACGACGTCGCAGGTAGTATTGTCCTCTTCGAGGACGCTTTCCCTTCCTTGAGCCTTCCCCTCCGGCCTCTTCGCGTGGCCTCTTCGGGTCCACCTTTGTTGCCTTCTGCTCTGCCTGCTCCTATGCCCGCTTCCTCAACTCTTCGAGCGTAAGAATCATGGTGCGACATGCAGAAGAGGGAAAGCTTAGAGTGAGCACTTTAGATGCAGCAACCACAAAGTTTGTATTACCTTCGGCCCAAATGTGCCGAGCTATCATGTCGGGGTCGGTAAGCTTTCCATATTCCCGACCCTCCTCCAGGATCGCCATCAGGGACCGGACTACATCTTCCTCCTCGTCACTCAGCTCGACCCCCTGCCTCGCCTCGGGATTCATCTCCCCTCAGTTTGATCTCATCACCACGTCCGTGGGCATCGAGACAAACACATACTGCTTACTCCACTGTTTGATCTTGTCCGGCAATCCTCTGATGAGGGGATGAATTTTCTTTGCGGACAGGTAATAATAAGACCTCAGCTTCTTCACCGCGAAGAAATGCCAGAAAAGGGACAAGGACGGGCAGACGCCGTTACTCACGCACAGCACCAGGAAACCGACGATCACGCTGATGGAGTTCGGCATCAACCGGAATAGTGGCAACTCCATGAAATTCAAAATCTCTAGCACCAAGGGATGTGGGGAAAGCGCAACCCCTGCGGGAAGCAGGCCACGTACACCCCCACTTCGTAATCTCCCGCAAAACACACCCTCTCCAGCGCGGTCGGTAATCGGACGGAATATGGCGGCCTAATATACGACTTGCTGATTTCCGAAATGGACGTCCTCAGCACTAACTTCACACCCGAGATCTCGTCAGGCACCTCTCCAGCCTCCGCCACTGTAACAGCGGCCAGAGTAGCGGGCTTCGAGGTCCTAACTACGGGCCCTTTCCCCTTCTTTAAGTCTCTTGGGACCTCTGAGGGCGAGTCCACTGATTGCTCGCCGCCCGCGGTCCAACTCTGACTATCCGGTGACATCTCCCCGGTACTCGGCACCATATCCGCGTCGGAGCTCTCTTCCTCTACCTCCCTCGACTCCGGTAAATGGATAGAAGACGTTGACGAAGACATCGAGAAAGAAGAGATTTAATACATGTATGGTGTCGACGGCTTCGACGACGACGCTGCGACGGCGGACTGACCTCCGACGGCAACTGATCTCCGATGGCAACTACGGCAAGAACTAAACAGTCTCCGATGATCGCGAGCGCTTAAAGAACTCTGAAAGTGAGAAACCCTCACTCGTTCCCACCTTAAGCCATTTATAAGACGCCCCGGATGATCGCAGCTATAGAAATCCTGCCACTCGTCGAGGATCCGCGCCCCCTGACGCTTCGATCCGTGCGGTATGACGCCTCGACTGATAGAAGCTGTTGCATCCGCCACGCGTCACCCAAAGAGTGGCCGAACCGCTTCGATTCCCATCCGACGTCGATTCGAAAAGATCCCGTCGGTTTGTGCAACGGACACCGAGACGCTTCGATCTCCGCCTTCTTTCGATACGAAATGATTACGCCAAATCGAAATGATTTCACTCCTGCCTCCTTCTTTACTCAGGCCCAAGCAGGGCCCTGCCACCATTAATGTGGCCCGAGACACTGGGTGGCAAACAATCAAGGCCGAACTGTGGCGCCGACCACCAGCGCGCGGCCTAGGCAGAACACCTCACTTCGCCCCGACCCGACGGCCCTCCCACGGGCCACCATGAGCTCTCCCTTAGTCCCATGATGAACATACCAGATCTCAACATCCCCTCCCCACGGCTCGGCGCTCGTCGACAGGAAGATGTTGGGGGCAATTATACCCTCGCAAGCAAACAGTCTACACACCCAACAAGGAGGAAAAGAAACCAAAACAAAAACAATCCACTTCATTTATTTAAATGATGAGGCTATTCACGGTCAGGGTGTCCATCGGGCCGGCCCGGGCCCGGGCCCGGCCGGGCTTTGACCGAGCCCCGGGCCGGGCTGGCCCGGAATGGACCGGGGGCGGAAGCCCGGCCCGTGGCCCGGTGAAGCCCGGGCCGGGCCGGTCCGCCCCTTCATTTAAAAAATAATAATAATAAAAATAGTTTTAAAAATCTAAAAAATCTAAAAAAATATCAATGTTTTTAAAATTCAAAGTCTTTTAAAAACCTTCCTATTTAAATCCTAATTAAGATTATAACTATTAAACCCATTATTTTCTTCCTAATTATTAGTATGAATTCAACTTTCCTAATTACCTTAGCTTTTAAATCAATTATTAAATAATTTCATTAATAAATATTTCAAATTTGAATTCAAATTTAAATTACTTCCATTTCAGCATGGGAGGATTTTACTCATCCTAATAACAATCCTATTTTCAATTGCAAATAAATATTTGAATTCAAAGTTTAAATTCCTTCCTTAAAAACTCATATGAGACTTTACCCATTCTTAATAGCATTAAATCCCATTTTTAATTATAATTAAAGCTTTGTTCTTTCCATTTCTTCTTAGGCTTTAAACCCTTCCCATTTTAATTGACAATTAAACCATTCTCTTAATAGCAATAATAACAAATTCCCAAGAAATGACAACCCCCCCCCCCCAAAAAAATGCTGCCCCCAATAACAATTTTTTTAAAAAAAACATGGTCAAAACCCCCTGCTGGCCGGGCCGGCCCGGCCCGGCCCGCAAAAATCCCCAGCGGGCTTGGCCCGGGCCCGCTGCCGGGCCGGGCCGGGCCGGCTCGCAAAAATCCCCAGCGGGCTTGGCCCGAGCCCGCTGCCGGGCCAGACCAGGGTCCGGAAGCCCGGCCCTGGCCCCGGGCCGGGCCGGGCTTCGGGCCCGGTCAACCCACCCGGGACCGGGCCGGCCGGGCCTCGGGCTTTCGGGCCATTGGACACCTTGAATTCACGGAGCCCGTCAAGAACATCAGGCTCGGCAGGTCGTACAAAAAGAAACAAAGTTCCCCCACAATGGGCCCTCAGCCTCGTCCCCTCCCTGCCGGTCGATCCTTCATATCCTCCATCACTCGGCGGATCCCCGCCTCCCTCGTCTCTCACAACGACGGAGTGAGATGCTCGTCATGATAACGACGGATAGCGGCTTCGACCGCACATCGGTCAACCTCCCGTTTCTCCTCCAGCTGCTTCTTGAGAACGACCTTTTCTTTCCTCTCCACCTCAATGGCCTTCTTCAGCTCGGTTATATGCCCAGTCTGCAACTCGATTACCCGTTTCTTGCTAGCCTTCTCCTCGACGTGCCTCGCCAGAATATCGGCCTGCTTCTGCTCTCCCTCCAGGAGTTGGTGCTCGAGCGTAGCCTTCGATGCATCGAAGTACGAGGCCCGCACCTTCTCAACCTCATAGGCCATCACAAACTCCTCCAGCTCCGCCTCCTTCTCCCTCAGCTTCTCTCTGACCTTACTAAGATCGATCCTCACCTTGTCAAGAGCCGCCTTTGTGGCAGCCACCGGAGTTCGACGCTGCAGGGCCACCATAGCTGAGACCATCTACAAAAAGACCCCACTCAGTCAGACACGAGCAAAGAAAACTTGGGAGGCGAGACGAGGAATTCGACCTACCTGCATGACGTGCCACACAGCGGAGCCGCACAGCCGCTCCGCCCCCACGCGGATTGGGGACTCACGATCCCGCGACAGCATGCAATACTCCGCTAGACGTGTCGCCACCCCGGCATCCTCGAATATCGACTCATCATGGCCTATCCGATAGGTCGGCCGGTGAAGACTATCGCTTGGAAGTGCCCCGACTTCAGCCTTTGTCTTCTTGAAACGGATAAGAGCGTTCTCGCAACTCGGGTTCGTCGCCCTTTCCATCTCCCGCAAGGGGATTCCATAAGGTCACTTCTGGACTGGGGGTGCCTTGCGAGGCTCGCCTGCCTCGGGTATCTGCGTAGGAACCGGGAGGACCACTCCCCGAATCGGTGAACCCTCAGGGAGGCCCTTGCCGGCTCGGCCAGAAGTGGCACCCGATTCGGACGTCCTTCGCCTTTGGTTCGCCCCCTGCTCACCCGAGACCTTGGCCCCTCATTTTCGAGGTCCCTCTTCACCCATCGCTTTCTTATCCTTCTCGCGAGGGTCGACATTCTCCGCAACAGACACTCCGGCGCCCCCCGATACCTCCTCCGACGAAAGCATTGCGTCTTCATCTGCGAATGAGAGAAAGATCAGGGTAAGCCTACATAAAGGCTCGCCAGATTCAAACTACCTTGAGGCCAAAAATCTTGGCCGAGCCAATGGTCCTGAGTCAGGCTCGCCAGCCGGTGGTACGCCTCAGGCAGCTCCGCCAAAATCTGTGCCTTTGCCAGGTCTTCACCGGTCAGCTTCACCCTCTCATTCACTAGAGGGTTCAGCGCCCCCTAGTTCGACATCAACACTGCGTCGACCGGCATCATAACAAAGACAAAATCCTCCATCCACCTACCAACATCGGCGAGCACCCCGACAATGAGTTCCCGTCCCCTCCTCGCGTAGATGCAGTGATACATTCCCCTCTTCCGAACTACGAAGAAGTGCTGGAACAGCGCCAGTGACGGGCTCATGGAGCTGGCGAGGCATAGGACGGTGAACCCCACTAGCAAGCCCCATGAGCGGGGCGCCAAGGCAAAGATCGACAGCTCTAGGAAATTCAGTAGGTGGATGAGATACGGGTGGATCGGGAAGCGAAGCCCCAACTCGAAGGACCGGGCGTAGACCCCAACTTCATTATCCCCATGCAAACATACCCTTTTCTCGGGTCTAGGGACCCGCACTTCACAGGGCGGACGCACGAACTGCACTCAAATCTCCCTAATATTGATCCTATCCGACTTACATCTAACGGCCTCTATCACCCTCGACACGTCGGTGCACCACGTCCTCCTCCTCCGAGGCCTCTGCACCCACCACCACCTCTCCTCTTCCATTGACTCCTCTGTCGCCACATCACTGCCTCCTCCGAAGTCGAACTGAGAAGCCATCAATTAAAGGGTCAAGAGATTACCTAGCAAAGCAGCCGAGCGAAGAAGACGATCGGAAGTGGATCTCCGTCGGTGGCAACAGCGACAACGTCAGCGAGCGATGAACGAAAGCCGGAAAGCACGAAGAAGAATTGAAATCGGAAGAAAGTTTCCTCCAATCTCCTTCTCCCCATACTTATAGAAGACAACATGCCATCCCGACCGTCGACGCGCCGCCACGCGTCGCCCATCAGAGCTTTCCTGACGCCTCGACTGGCGTGACAGTCACCTCAGCCACGCGTCGCAAGTTCAGTAGTGGAGGCGCTTCGATTTCCCCTCACCCTTTCAAATCGCAATAATGGCCAACTAGGCGGGAATCCCAAGACCAACGACGCCGCTCTCAAACGCGGATTAGAATCCGAACCACCGTTTTTAGGTAGGGGAAGTGGTGCATCATCCGAGCCGAGCCGGGCTCCCTCCTCGAGCTCGAATGCCGAGGGCAATTGTTACGACCAAAAGATCGTGATAGTCCGACCTTCCACCAAAGTCCAACACCGTCCGTCGAATGCCCAGCCGGCTCACTCCTCCCCCACGGAGGCCGGCGAGCATGGCGATATGACACACCTTGCCTCGGCTTTGGAGACCGCTCATTAACTTTCCTGGGCCGACAGGGCACCTGTAGACCCTAAGAACCGACACGACGGAAGGGGAGGGTGCACTCCACCTCGGCCGGCGAGGAGGGCGCACACCGCCATAGTCCCCGTGGGTCGCGCACCCATTCTCCCCAAGCTCGCCGAGAACGGCGCGCAAGGCACGTGACCGGGCCGCACGTCCTCGATCCGGGACGACCCCACGATACATTACTAGACTCACTCCTCAGAGGCGCCCCGACGACTCTTGGGCACATCGGACACGACAAACAACCTAGTACAAGGATGCTACTGACGCTTCCGTCGCCCGACCATCTGACAAAGCACCCCCTGGCCGCTGCGCCCCTGACACTCGGTGCTTTCGGCCCGACACCCTGACAAAAGCGCCTCTGGCCGTTGCACCGTCTGACAAAAGTGTGGCTGACACCCTTGATCCTGACATCCTCGTCTGAAGCTTCCGCTGACAGCAGGGCCGGCTCAGCATGCCAGGTCATCTCCACCTAACCGCCTTCATCAAGTATAAATACACCTTCGCCTCCAACGGGGAAGAGGTTGGCAAATTTACTCTGGACCTTATTACTCACACACAAGAGCAAAGGTCTTCCATATCTTTGTTCTTCGACCATTCATAGCTCGTCACGTACGGTCGACTCACTCTCAGTCCGACCTGCGTGCCTGGCCCCCGCTTTAAGTCCTATTACAAACTTAGGCATCGGAGAGGCAAAGGGTTGGACCCCAAACCGGCCTTTTTGACGAGCTGCTCCTTGCGCAGGTTAGCTCGTCATCACCGGCCATATTCGTCCCCGCCCCAGACAGTTCGGTCCTTCCACTACATCTTTTCGGACTCAATACCGTGGTCAACCTCTGCAATGTGCTTAGCCTCATTACCCCACTAATCACCAGTCAAATAGCTTACCCTAATC
Source organism: Scilla litardierei (assembly GCA_030789695.1). Classification (NCBI taxonomy): domain Eukaryota; kingdom Viridiplantae; phylum Streptophyta; class Magnoliopsida; order Asparagales; family Asparagaceae; genus Scilla; species Scilla litardierei. The sequence continues at coordinate 817,205,208 of CM061142.1, forward strand.
CTCACCTTTATCATAACCACAGTGTCCTTGGTTCCCCTTAATACAAATTCATTGTACGCGAGTTCTACCCCTCAACAAGAATGTATACAACAACCTAAGAATTTTTTTATGTTTTGGGTACAGATAGTGCTGGAAATTTCATGTGTTATCAGCATATACCCATTATCTGACACATACGCACGTGCGCCCGCACAAGAGAGATGTGTGTGTGTAGAAAAATGTATATATACTTTTTCCCGCACTGACAACCCAAAAACTTAATTTTTTCCCCTTAAGTTTTTTGGTCGGATGAATTTCAACGGCAGAATTACTTAATTACTTAATTTTGTTGAAATTCTAGATGTGAACATGATTAATGTTAATCTCTATCATGTTAATTCTGGATGTTAATTTCAACATTAATTTTGCAGAAGTAACATTAACCAAAAAAGCTCAATGATTACAACAAATAATTATGTTTATGAGCGGAGACTTCAATTACATAAACAATTATAAATCACTTGCATAATTTTGGTTGAAATAATCATATTTATGATTTTTGTTCGACAGAGCCAAAATTGCTCATAGCGCACAACAGACAAATTTTTTACATGTTGTGCACAGTGAGCAATTGTGCCGCATTGAAACAAAATTACTCACAGTGCAAACCAAGCAAAATTTTTACATGTTGTGCGCGGTAAGCAATTTTAGTCTGGTCATCGATTTTTATATATGTTTCTAAAGTTGTTAAGGATGTATTCTTCTATTTGCAAGTCCATGCAAGATCGGAACATTTTCTTGCATGATCCAAATTATTCTTGACAAATTTTCGTACAATAAAATCATTTGTGCTGTAATAATTTTCTGTCCGATCGACAGATTTCGGGTTTTAATTCATTAAACTTTTTCGAAAGAATTTTAACCTGAGTCGAATCATATTTTAGTAGATATGTGTATGGAAGATTTTAGGGTGTTTTGGCTTATGGGTATTTTCGGTATTTTCAGTTGTACGTTGAGCAATAACTTAAATAATAATATTTAATTCGTATATACGCGAAGTAAAAATTTGACCGGCCATGCCAGGATAGCCAAACAGTAGGTACGATTAGCAGTTCCCAAAACTAAAATAGCTAAAACTTACATTCAATTTCTTAAAAAAAGTAAATAAATAAATGAAAAGTTGTTATAAACGGGCTTTGGAGGCCCAACCCGTTAGTGGGTATCCACCCATTATGTAACCCTATTACTATAAATACAGGGCTACGGGGTTCCGTAGCCGCCATGGTTTACAACACGTTATCAGCACGCCCGAAGCGGCGGCCACCCCCCCACCCCGCCGCTGCGACGACGGGCTCGACCCGCCGCCGCCAGCGGCGGGAACCAACCCCGCCGCCGGCAGCGGCGGCCCCCCATCCCCCCCACCCCCGCCGCCGGCAGCGACGGGCCCCGCCGCCCGCAGCGGCGGGCCCCCAACCCCCCAGCAACCGATCGTATCGGCCCCCCGGTGCGCACTCATGTCCGGAAACCCTAGCCGCCTGGAGCGGCAATCCGCGCGACCAAAACCCCTAACTAGGGTTTCACCCCAAAAATTCACTATTTTCAAACGATTTTCAGATTTAAATTCGATTTTCCTTCGCTATAATCTGATTAATGCTTTATAAATCATCGCAATTTTTCTTGGATTATTTGATTATTACACGTTTAATAATTAGGAAGATCCTGCGACCGCTCTGCCGTTAGTTAACTAACCTAACGGTGTATGACGTTGCCCAGTGGGCCAATAATTATTAAACGAAAAATTTTCATTTCCATTATAAAATTTCTGTGATGATTAAATGCATGTGTAGAAATTTATATGCCTGCCGCATATTTAATGATTCTGTGATGTACATTTTTATTTAGCATGCTAAAATCACTATGACATAGTTTAATGCCTGTAGCAAAACTGTATGTCTGCGATGAGATTTTTTTTAAATGCCTGCAGCATATAAATAGCATGTGTATACATCATACTTGTTTCAATTTTGGTTAATTGAGCACAACTTTTCAGTTTACAAGTATTACATTATATTATATGCACGATGTGCTCATGACATGACGATATTTTATGACAACAAACCAATAATGATTTCAAAAAGTTTAACATCATATCCTAGTTGACAAAATGAACCTGGAGTTCAAAACCAAAACGAACCTGAAGTTCAAAATCAAATCAAAAGTAAACACCCTTTCACACTAATAAATATTAACAAGTACGATGGATTATACGAAAAACTTTTATGTGTTTTCTTTTAGAAATACGCATTTCACGGTAAATAGATTTCTCAAATCTACGGTTTGTATAAACCAATATTGACACCAGCAGTTGTCATAACACCGCCAAACTCTTTTGAGTAATCTCACCTTACAAGGTATGATTCTTGAATCTAACCTTATTTTTTAAGCGTACGCCCGAAGTCGTGGCTTAATGGATAAGTGAGAAATTATAAAATTCGTACCCACGTAATTGTTCCCCCTAGAGTATGATTCTATATCCACACAATACTTGAATAACTCAATAAAAATGGCCTGAAGACCATACTTGAGTGTTCAAATAGACTTTTAAAAGTCTCTCATTAACTAGAAAAGTGGAAAAATAGAAACTAACTCATTTCCCTTGTAAAACCAATAATCATTCTTCCTTATAAACGACAATAAGGACGACTGAAAACAGGGGAAGTTTTGAATAAAAATGAGAAAGGGAAGATATGATGTACCTCGATATGGAGTATGCAATGGCAACCCAATATCAGACCAGAAGTTCTGACAAGACCCATAATGTTTTTTGCAAAATTAATGGGTATTAACGTATGACATATAAAAATATATACATATCTAGTCTAAACGACGAAAGTCAAATTGACGGTATGTATAATTCGCTACTTCCCGAGGACAAATAAATTTTGAAAATAAATTCGATCTGTTGTCATAATATGAGTCTAAAATGAGCACAATAGTGGACGTATATTTTATAGAACCCACATTATACTATGAAACTTGTTGCTCTAACATAATTATTAGTAGTATTCTCTTGCAGTATATATGTGCTTTTTACGCATTTTATTTTACTGTAAATGATTTGTCATCCTGAATACTCCTAAAACGAGGATGCCATGTACTATCTGAAAATTATAAAGTTTCAAAGGATATCCATCAAAATGAAATCCCTAATGACTCAAGAAACCAATAAAGCCTGAAGCTTTATCCAACTATGATCCGCATAATAGTCATTGTGAAGATGTAATCCTTCACAGTTTGAACAGAGTTCACCTATTACCGGACAAAATTAACTTGAGCATTTTAATGCACATTCAAAAGTCCCACATAAATTTGAACAGAGGAATTAATTTGGAACACCAGAAGTGTCCAGAATCGACCAACTTTGGATCGATATCACCCTGGATTGATGATGCAAGACATCATTAACCAGACGAACCCGAAGATTCTTCAAAAAAGGGTGAAACTCTCATTATCCCATTCAAAAGGGAAAAATGATTACGAGATCATCTCAATTCACGTGGACATTGACTCTCCTCACTTCCTCAAATGAATTTAAGATGATATACTATCATTAGAAGAATGAGACCTTTAGGCCTCTTGAGAGTATTTGAGGGATAAAAGTGGACTCACACACTCCCTACATATGGTTGATGATGTACCTTAGAGTACTCATCTATATATCCTCTTAAAATGGTCATAATCAAAACCTTGTTATCCAACCGCAGTCTAGATTATTATTAATCACAACGGACATATTACATTACTAGGATATTGGTTGGGCTTTTACTTACCCTCATACCACCCTCAAAAATGCCGCAGTGGAACTTCTTCATCGGGACCAACCCTCCTAGATGAATATGTTCCGAGATCCCCAAACGGGGGAGGCATTAGAGCACATCTTATAGATGGAGCCTTGACGGGTTCATATCCCTAGTTCTATGCTAAACTTCATTGAAGTCGAGCTTATTGCGGATTTTTGGGATAACACTGGGAAATCAATTTAACAACTGGAAGAAAATTGAACACCATGAAGCTTTGTGTTCACACCCAGTAATGGGTTATATGTAAATCATTAAAATGATTTAAACGGATTACTTATCCACTAGAAATCCAGTTGTAGGTGACCATGTGGGAACATGCAAACCATCAGAACGCCTCCTTAGAAACTATTTATATGAGCCTGATCACCTCATATAAACAGTTTCCGAGAACCCCTAACGGGGGAAGCGTTTAGTGCACATCTTATCGATGGAGTCATGATGAGTTTACATTCCCATATCACCACTATGGACCATTTAAAACATTAATACCTATGATCTGATTATCATGAATAGTGATGAGATCCTGACGATCCACACTTATGAAACTGTTAAACAGTTATCAGACATAGCTATTGACAATATAAATATTGTCAAATTCACACATCCCTGCTACTAAAAATCCAGCTAGGATTGACATACCAACTATAATGGATGCAATCTACCAGTAGCAGAAGTGGATATCCTCAATGGACGAGAGGACATACCACGAGACCCTAAAACAATACCACCACAGGAAAGTGAGCTCATCTCCATATCCTCTCCCTTTCCAGAACCTCCGGAAGAGATAAATCTGGAATAAATTGAATAATGTACGTACACGGAGAGGTATTTGGATAAAACACGCTTGTCGACAATTACTCACATTTCATTTTGCCATTGATATCGTTCACAATCTCCGTTTCCTGAAGCAAACGCAGAAATTTGGCCAAATTATATGGAACGAGGCAGTAATAAGTTGAGCTGGACTCACTTATGAAATGTGAAGTGTTTGGACCTGAAGTCCTGATATCAAAAGATATCAAACCTGTGGGCTACCGAGTATTGTATAAATAAATAAAATCGTATGCTATAAGCAAAACGCTATATCCTTAGAGGTTTATTTCGCAGAAACCAGGAAGTAACCATGTAAGATGAGTTTAACTCACTTACAAAATTAATCAAACTGATGCATCAGGCTCCCTGGTCATGATTGCGAAACCCATGCGATTAGCAAAGATAATTTTAGGCTATGTTGCTATGGATGATGTGACAACATACCCTTATGAATAATCATCCTGAAGATGAATTATCATCCCGAAGATGAATTATCATCCCGAAGATGAAACCATCATCCCGAAGATGAATAATCATCCCGAAGATGAAACCATCATCCCGAAGATGAATAATCATCCCGAAGATGAAACCATCATCCCGAAGATGAAACCATCATCCCGAAGATGAATAATCATCCCGAAGATGAATAATCATCCAGCAGATGAATTACCATCCAGCAGATGAAATTATCATCCAGTCGATGAAGAAACATGGAAAATTGCAATCCACCAATACACCTACTGGTTGTATGGATGCACATTAAGACCCCTTCCGTTCGCTGGAAGAGGGGAAGGATATCCTAGGTCCTGAAGTGCCTTACTCAAATGTCTTTTGTACACTCCTTTATCTGGCAGTAAACACTTTAACCAGATACAGTGCAGCGCCTGCAGCGCACCACTGGACCAGAGATATGTAGCTTCTGCGCTATCTCCAAGGGTCAAGGATCATACAACATGTTAAATGTATTTGCAGATACAGGTTACAGATCATCGCGCTGACTGCAACCAAGAAGCGACCAACTCCTGGAGACCAGCAAAGCATACTTCCAAGGCAACATCAATCCTACCATCCCGAGAGGCTCATCAATCCAAGAAGCAAATCATAAGTACGCACAGCCAGGTCCTGCAGTACCTCGCAGACACAGTGAAGACTGGTCAGAGACGTGATGCTACCTATCGAGTCTGCAGACCACTCCTCCTCAGAAGAGATCCCTCAGATTCAGTAGCTGCCATAGATGAGCGATACTTGTATAGATGAGCGATGTCTTGTATAGGTGAGCGATGTCTTGTACTTTGTACTTATTATCGGAACACTGTAAGAGATTGATGTATAGTTGCATAGGAGATCTGCAAGCCTGCAGCTTGTACAGATCAGGGGGAGTCAAATGTAGTGTTGTACTCTTTTCTCTTGGCTATTGGGTTTTCCCACTGGGTTTTCCATGGCTAAAGGTTTTAACGAGGCAAACTCATTGACTCTGGATCCAGAAGTATCCACCCCCTAAATACTTCCACTAATCAGGGGAAGTTACGGAAACTGTATTCTTTTTCCTTGGCTATTGGGTTTTCCCACTGGGTTTTCCATAGCTAAAGGTTTTAACGAGGCAGTTATCCCTAACTTAGGATCCAGAAGTATCCACCTCTAATGATATCCATCGATCAGAGGAAGTTACAGAGACTTGTATTCTTTTCCCCTAGCCATTGGTTTTCCCACTGGGTTTTCCTTGGCAAAGGTTTTAACGAGGCAAGTACTCTTAAACTTGGGATCCAGAAGTATCCATAGACCCATGATCAGATAAGCTCTATGAACCCTGAAGCGTTCATCACGGCTTACAACAATGGATGGATAAGGGGAAGTATTATAAACGGGCTTTGGAGGCCCAACCCGTTAGTGGGTATTCACCCATTATGTAACCTTATTACTATAAATACAGGGCTACGAGGTTCCGTAGCCGCCATGGTTTACAACAAAAGTAAATTTAAAATAAATAAAAAGTTTACGGCCCAAATTGATGCTAGATTCGGCCCAAATCAACTATGAGGCCTCCAGATTGCATCCCCACGAATTCTATAAGAAATGCCCGTCAAGAACCTACGCCCACTTCAAGATCGTCATCAACTTCAATTCCTCTCTTTTTTCCCCCTCAATTTTCGCCGAGGGTTTGGTTTCCCTTTCCCCAAGCAATGTGATTTTTTTAAATCCCCGGTAAAATTTCCCTAACTTGTGATTCCGATTGATTTGAGAGAACTCGAAATTATGATTTTTGATGCCGTTTGTAGGTGGGAAGGCAAAACCCTTGATTCAACCCAAGGCCGACGAGGAGTACGATGAGGTATCGCCTGGATCTGACGTGTTCTTGATTTATTTTTTTCAATTAGGTTTTGTGTGTGTACTTTGATTTCTATTTGATGCATGGATTCGGTCTGTTATTTAGGTCTATGCAATGGATGATTTGCTTGTAACAATCTAAATCATGGCTTCCGCGTTTAAATGGGAAAGAAATCATTTTTCTGTTTTATTTTATGAGATTGTATAGGGTTTTTGGCTACTGCTGTTGGATAAAACAAAATCTGATTTATTCATAAATTTGGGTTGGTCTAAGGGATTTCTAATTACCATTTGGATTATATTGGAAGAAAACAAAATTTATTGTTATTGTTATAATAATGATAATAATCTTATAGGAAATAATACATTTGTCTATTACGATCTTACATCTGCCTTTTGTCTAAAACTGTGATGCGTTTTGACTAATTTTACAGGAGATTACAAATTAGAGTTGTTGGCTTTAGGAAAAATTCAATTGGGCATCCTAGGTTGAATTTCAATGGGAATTTTTTGTATTGTACTGTCAGCTGCTTCATATTTTCTAATTGTCAGTTCATTTGGACTTATCCATAATGGTGCATTTAATAAGTTATGATGATGGTGTTTGTATTATGTCATTATCATTACCAAATGAAGACGATGCTGATTTGAATGAAGATCATTAACATTGTATCGAGATTTATCCGAAGATGAAAATTGTCGACATAAATTTTGTTGAATGTGTGCAAGTATTGTTGGCATTTATAACATTTTATTAGTTATGTTAAAATTGGAGAAAAAAATTCCCTTTTCTAATTCCCTTTTGCTATTCTCTTCCTTTTGAAGCTCTTATTGTTTAATGATGCTAAGTCTACTGTTTGTTTAATTTTCTAAATCCCAGCAATTATGTTTCTAATTTTTGATGATCTAAACCAATGATGTTCATTTGGATTTAATGAGAGATTCTATTTATCACGTGGATGGTGCTTGGTAAATAAATTATGTTAATATTTTGGTGGTCATGTCTTCAGGTGACATAACTATGACGCCAGTCAAGAGAAAGTTGAAAATGATCTTTTCAAGACAGTCAGTGATTTGTGCATCATCTGCAAATCCTTGTTGGTGGTCCTAGTGATTCTTATGTTCTGAATTTAGCTTATTTTCACTTTCTACATGTCTACTACAGGTCCATGATGCTAGTAGCAGGCCATCATGTAACTCAAGTGGAGAAAGTAGACTCAGCAGCCAATGAAAATTAGATTCGGGATGAAAAAAGTTATCTTTTGTTATCAAATATTGACTTACTATATTATGTTTGACTTTATTATATTTAGTATGGATGATGAATTCTAGAACTTATTATATTTTGTATGGATGATTAACATAGAATAACTAATTATATTTTGTATGAATTATTAATTTAGAAGAAGTTATTATTTGTACAAAATATAATAAGTTCTTCTAGGTTCATTATCCATACAAAATATAATAAGTTTTTTTAGGATCAATTATCCATACTAAATATAATAAAGTCAAACATAATAAAGTCAAACATAATATATTAAGTCAATATTTGAAAACATATGATAACTTTTTCATTCAGAAGCTAATTATCATTGGCTGCTGAACTACTTTCTCCACTTGAGTTACATGATGTCCTGCTATTAGCATCAGGAACCTGTAGTTGACATGTGGAAGGAAATGATCATTTCGATCGGTAGTCTGAAAGTAAAAACAAGCTAAATTTAGAACGTAAGAATCACAAGGACCACTAATAAGGATTTGCAGATGATGCACCAACCTCTTGACTTTGTCTTGAAAAGATCATTTTCAACTTATTATATTTTGTATGGACGATGAAACCCTCTTCTCAGGTCTCTTGAAAACATGAGAGAGAGTAGAGTGAGAGTGGATCAAATTACAAATTGCAATGAATGAATAGAAGCAAGTCATGAGGTTCCACGAGCTGCTACTCTTGAGTGCCACCAAACAATACACCATGGCAGACTCCCAATCATCTTTTCCCATCCACAGGAAAACACCCATCATTGCCTCTCCCTACAACCATCCCTTTCATTTTAGAAACTAGAGCCCCCCCCACATTTTCCATTCATCCTTAAATTCTCCTCAAACCCTTACACACACAATTAACCCTCCATCCTTCAACTACTACTGCTTTCTTTCGACCACCATCCATGAAGCCTTCTTCCACCTCCCTCAATGGCTTTTACTCCTTCCATGCACACAAACTTGACTACCTCGACTCCGACCGGGCATTTGCCTCCCAAAACTTCATGTCCACTGGCTTCCTCCAAAGGGCCATATCCCTTCTCCGTTCCCTGCACTCCTACATCAGTCACCTAGTCAAGAAGTTACACCTTCCCCAGGGGGACAAGTGGCAGGAAGAGTACATGGACGAAACTGTCCGACTATGGGAAGCCTGCCACGTCATCAAGCTCGGCCTATCCGGCATCGAGACCTACAGTTCCACCGCCATCCAACTCTTCTCCCTCGACGACGGGCAGCCTCACCCGCCAGGTACAGGTTTAACTTACTCTTGCACTGCTTCTAATTGTCTAACTAATAACCATTTGCATAACAAAGTGGTGTGACCAACTTCTCTTTATTATTCCCATGTTTAATTAATTATATCAGGTGATGATGGCAATATCCAGTTGCCGGAGACTGTCCGTGGGACTCGAAGAAGAGAACAGAGTGCTGGTTGAGACAAAATGATCCAGCCCATGAACCTCATGTTCACGGGCATCGAATCCAGGATCAGCTGATTCAATGGTTTTAGAGGAGTCTTACATGCGAAGAAGGAACGTCAGCTCCTTCCTCCTCATGATCCTCGTATGGGGCACGGCTTCTTACTGGTCCATGCCAAGCGCAACAGTGTAACGCTCCTCCGCCTTGTGTGGTTCTGGATTCATGGCATCTGTTGCTAGGTTGCAGGAGAGTGTGTTGGGCGGGAAGGGATGGACGAGAGGACAGGGATTCTTGTGTCCGAGCTCCGGACAGTGAAAGAAGGGATGGAGGAGCTGAGAGAAGAACGGAGAGGATTAATACATGAGTACTGTCTCCAGAATACTCATGCATCAAATATTAGCATAGCAAATTTTGAAGCCAATGCTTCAACGCGAGCTCGAAGCTTAACACCATCCATGTTGCTCTCAATTCCCTTTAGAAAGTCCTTTCGCAGTTTCACGTGTTCACTCTGCATAGAACTTGCATTCTGTACTCTATTATCCCCGTATACTGGGGTTTTGTTCACAGTAATATGGCATGCCTCGCAGACCACCTCAAAATTGTTGCCTGTTCAGAAAATTGTATAAAAGGATTAAGGATCAAGACGCATTAATCAAGAAAGCTTTTAACATCTCTTGCCTACAAAAAATTTATGGTAATTGCAATGCAAAAATACCTTTTTGCTTAGTTTACTGACCACTTAATTATTTGCTCTGTTTACCTTCCTTAAATTTTGAAAATTGCGCGGTGCACATACCTACACACCCCAGTTTCCAAAAAAGCCGTTAGGTCTCTCTCATCACCCATTTCTGCACTGCACACATACCTCAATTATTTGCTCAGCTCAACAAATGTTGGTTCCACGTGATGTTATCACCTCACCTCTCACACCTCGAGGCTGCCTTCTTTTTCTTCTCACATTCGATGCTTCATTTTATTTAGACGGTAATCTTATCTAAGTTCATCATACCCCAACATCCAACTTCCTTCAACTAAAAGAATAGAAGAATGCGGAGTGGTGGGCGACACAAGAAATTTTCAACTCCACGTTCCATTCAATTTTCCACCAACAAAACGTACTACATCAATTTTCTCTATCCACACCCTCCAACTTTCCACGTTCCACTTAAGATGGACTATGTGCACCTCAACATGATGTGCAGTGATGTAATATATGCTAAAAATAGCAAAAATTTGAAGGAGAGATGTACAAAAATGACCCATACATTGAATTTTTTTTTCCATCTTTAGTTAAAAGTCACCTCTCTACACCTCAAAACGAGGTTTATGTTAGAGAGTAATAGGACTCAAGAGAGAAAGAGACAAGATTTCTTAGCAAAAGAATAAGTCGCCATAGCTAAGAGCCATGGTGCTCTATTTATATATCTCATAGTGGGGAGGCCAAAAGCCTCTAGGAGACCAAGGGTCCACATTACTCTAAGTAATGGGGTCCTAATGAATGGGTAATGAAGGAGGGGAGGCCAAAGGCCTCTCTCATTCATAACACTCCCCCTTACACATTCATCACTTCGGTCTCAGCTACTGAGGCAAGGGGTGGATACTTCTGGATCCAGAGTAAGTGTGTTTGCCTCGTTAAAACCTTAGCTGTGGAAAACCCAGTGGGAAAACCCAACAGCTTAAGGAAAAAGAGTGCAACCCACATGTTACTCCCCCTGATCCGTACAAGCTTCAGGCTTGTAGGTCTTTCAACTGTCGCATACCAATGTTCTTTACAAGCTTTACAAAAGTACATTTAGGCAATGCCTTAGTAAAAAGATCAGCTAAGTTGTTGCATGACTGGATCTGTCGAACTTCAATCTGCTTGTCGTTCTTCTGCTCGTGCGTCCAGAAAAACTTGGGAGAAATGTGTTTTGTCCTGTCGCCTTTGATGTAGCCCTTCTGAAGCTGAGCAATGCATCCGGCGTTGTCTTCGAATAGGGCAGTAGGCTCCAGATCACTGGCCTTCAGGCCAGTGGATTGGAGGATGTGTTGGACGACGGAGCGTAGCCAAAAACATTCTCTGCTCGCCTCATGGATCGCGATGAGCTCTGCATGGTTGGAAGATGTAGCGGTAGTGGTTTGTTTTACCGATCTCCAAGAGATAGCAGTACCTCCGTAGGTAAATACAAAACCTGTTTGAGATTTTGCCGTGTGCGGATCAGAGAGATAACATGCATCAGCATAACCAAACAATTTGGGGGAGGCACCTCTCTGGTAGTAAAGTCCAAGATCAATGGAACCCTGAAGGTATCACAGAAGATGCTTTACTCCGTTCCAGTGGCGCTTTGTGGGCGCAGCACTGTGTCTGGCAAGTAGATTAACTGTAAACGCTATATCGGGACGCGTACAGTTAGCCAGATATAGAAGTGCTCCAATGGCACTGAGGTATGGTACTTCAGGACCCAATATCTCCTCCCCCTCTTCCAGTGGCCGGAAGGGGTCCTTATGTACATCTAGTGATCTTACGACCATAGGAGTACATAAAGGATGACATTTATCCATATGAAACTTGCGTAGAAGTTTCTTTGTATAATTAGATTGGTGTAATAGGATTCCACCTCTTAGGTGTTCTATCTGTAAGCCAAGACAATACTTTGTTTTGCCTAGGTCTTTCATTTCAAAAGTATGTTTAAGGCTTTCAGATATCTCTTTGATCTCTGCAGGAGATCCTATGAGATTTAAGTCATCTACATATACAGCTATGATGACAAATCCTGTTCCCGTTCTTTTGATAAAGATACACGTGCAGACTTCGTTATTCGTGAATCCTTGCTGTGCAAGAAAATCACTTAGTCTGTTATACCACATCTTGCCCGATTGTTTTAGACCATATAATGATCTATGTAGCCTTACAGAGAATACGTCCCGAGGTATCTCTTTCATCTCTGGGGGTAGATTAAACCCATCAGGAAGTCTCATATAGATATTTTTATCTATATCGCCATATAGATATGCAGTCACAACGTCCATGAGCTGCATTTCTAGGCTTTCCAGAGAAGTTAGGCTGATTAAAAATCGGAAGGTGATCGAATCCATGACCGGAGAATACGTATCTTCGTAATCAATCCCCGGTCTTTGGGAAAATCCCTGGGCTACAAGGTGTGCCTTATAGCGAACGATCACATTATTTTCATCTCTTTTTCTTATGAAAACCCACTTATATCCCACAGGTTTTACACCTACTGGTGTTTGGACTACTGGTCCAAAGACTTTGCGTTTCAAGAGTGAGTCCAGCTCCACTCTTATTGCCGCGTCCCACTTTGGCCAATCATCTCTGCGTTTACATTCCGCTAGAGATCGTGGTTCGACGTCATCGTCAAATTCAGTGACGTGAACGGCAATATCGAACGCAAAATCGTCGTCGACGACTATGCTATTTCTGTCCAGTACTTCTCCAGTACGTACAAAATTTAATGATGTTTCTCCTATTGTTTCCTCTGCTGGGGAAATCAGGAGGGGAGAAGTAGCTGGTCTGAGCTCAGCATCCTGTGGAGGGATAATCTTAGTATCGCCAGGAGTCTTCCTCTTTCGAGGAACTTTATCTTTTGAACCTGGTGGGCGTCCTCTTTTCATTTGAGGTACAACCAATTCTGCTGCCGGTGGGCTGCATCCATCTATGGGGATGTCAATCCTAGCTGGCGTATTGGCAGCAGGGACGTGTGAACGGACAATCTTCTGGTTGTCCGTGAATTTATCCGGTAAAAGATGTACTGTATTCTGGATGTGAAGGATCTTCAGGATCTCATCTTCACACAGATTAGTACGCGGATCATATAGGGACAAAGACTTCTGGTCCCAACTAATGGTCTCAGAAGCTTCTGGCTTCTTAGACTGTGTGCCCAGTTTTGGAAAAAATTTCTCATTAAATTCACAGTCTGCAAAACGTGCCTTGAATGCGTCACCCGTCAGGGGTTCAAGGTATCTGATAATAGAGGGCGAATCAAACCCAATATATATACCTAGACGACGCTGAGGACCCATTTTGGTCCTCTGCGGTGGTGCTATTGGGACATATACCGCACAACCAAACACTCTCAAATGAGAGATATCCGGAGGTGCGCCGTATGCTAGTTGCATCGGGGATAAAGTGTGACCTCCAGAGGGTCTTATCCTAATAAGTGATGCGGCATGTAAAATAGCATGCCCCCAAGCATCCACAGGCAACTGGGATTGCATAAGCAATGGACGCGCAATCCATTGGAGTCTCTTTATAAGGGACTCAGCTAATCCGTTTTGGGTGTGAACATGTGCTACAGGATGTTCAACTTCAATACCCGTTGCCCGGCAATAGTCTTCGAAGACTTGTGAAGTAAATTCTCCCGCATTATCAAGACGTAGTTTCTTGATTTGGTTATCGGGGAAATGAGCACGCAACCTTATTATTTGTGCCAATAGCTTTGGAAAAGCTAGGTTGCGGGTGGACAAGAGGCACACATAAGACCATTTGGTTGATGCATCAATCAGTACCATGAAGTACCGAAATGGGCCACTTGAGGGGTGAATAGGCCCGCAAATGTCACCATGAATTCTCTCAAGGAAGCCAGGAGACTCTAATCCCACTTTCAGGAGGGATGGTCTCGTTATAAGTTTTCCCTTGAAACAAGGGAGACATGGAAATTCACCCTTTTGAAGAATCTTCAGGTTCTTCAATTTGTGTCCACGGGATTCAGAGATGATGCGTCGCATCATTGCTGTTCCAGGGTGACCAAGTCTATTGTGCCAGAGTTCGAACTCTGGCAAGGATTGGCACGTCTGGTGCTCAGTCATATTGGCTTCTATTGGTTGAATGTATGTTTGGTAGAGACCCGACGGGAGTCCCTTGAATCGTTCGCAGATGATCTTCCGGTCATCTTTCTGACGAGTTACATACAGATATTCAACCGTATTTTCATCTCTGGTTTCTAAGTGATATCCGTTTAAACGGAAATCTTTGAAACTTACGAGATTCCTATTTGATTTAGGAGAGAATAATGCATTTTTTATTTGAAGTCTTGTGTTATTTGGGAGCAATATAATTGCTTCACCAGATCCTTCGATTATTTGGGACAGTCCTGAAATTGTGATAACAGGACCGTCATATTTATTTACGCTATTAAAATAGCAATGATTGCGAAGGATTGTGTGCGTTGAGGCATTGTCCACTAGGCACTCAGACATCATCTATATAAGCAAAAACGAAATTTTATTTGAGCGAAAATGTAAACATTCATTCGAAAATAAAAGTTCGTACTTAAGCAAATAAAAGATGAAGAGACATTTAATTCTAAAAAGCATAGATAAACGATGGTGCTCAATCGAGAAGGTCGTCGTTCTCGAAGTCTTTTGCAGTAAACATTGTTGGTGGCTGAACAGCCGCCAAGTTTGTTTCAGGTAGAGACTTCTGGCTCGCCTGGTATAGATCCTGGAGGTGGCGAGGAGTGCGGCAGTTTCTGGACCAATGGCCAGTCATGCCGCATCTATGGCATTTATCCTCCCAGTTCTTCTTTGGAAGTGACACTTGCTCGGTGTTCTTTCGCTTCCAAGTGAAATTTCTTTTTTCCTTATTGTTTTTGTTTGTCTGGGGAGCTGCACCTCTTGGTTGCTTCATTATAGCTTTCCCTTTAGTGTTTTTAGCCTTCCTCTTGTTTTTCCACTTCTGGGGAGAAACGTGATGGGCTTCAGGGATAGGGGCAGTGCCAGCTGGATGTAAGTTATGAGTTGCAAGCAGTAAGTCTCGATTCTGCTCTGCCCTAAGTAGGCATGAGATCAGATCGGAGAATTTCGTGAAATTGCGTTCACGATACTGCTGCATGAGGATTGCATCTTTCTCGTGGAACGAGGTAAATGTCTTTTCCAACATGCGTTGTTCTGTCACTTCTTCACCGCACAACTTCAGGCGTGAGGTGATGTTATGAAGTGCAGAATTGTACTCAGCGACGGACTTATAGTCCTGAAGTCTGAGGTTTTCCCACTCATAACTGGCACGCGGTAATATAACATCAATTTGATGTTTATACCGAGCTTCCAGCGCTGTCCACAGGTCCTTTGGATCCTCAACCGTTAAGTATTCGGCCTTTAAGGTCCGATCTATATGTTTCCTAATGTAGATTATGGCTTTCGCCTTATCTACATCGGATACAGTGGTTGTAGGGCTGCTGCTAGTTGTAGCAGAAGCTTCGGCCGCTGCGGGGGCCGAGGAAGGAGCCAAAATGGACCCAAGGAGGGCCATCGAACGCAAGTGGAACTTCAGGTCCACTCGCCAACTCAGGTAATTTGTCCCTGCAGAGTCAAGGACTTCGAAGTCGACGCTTGCCAATTTTGCCATTTATCTATGCAATTTAAAATGAGCATGAATTAATTAAAATTAAAAATTCATGCATAAAGAAATAAACAAGTAAAAATGCGGGGATCGGCCAGATACCCAAAAATAAACAGTCCAAAGTTCGTTTACAGTCCATAAAAGGAAAGAAAAATACAACTGCGGAAACCCAAACTGAACTGGGTCCCTATATCTCCGTCTTCATATGATGTTGCATCGAGCTTTGGCTTACACAGTCATGAATCGACTCCTTGCGGTCCAGCGGACGCGGCCAGGGAATTGACTAAGCCAGGACCACTTGTTACCCAGTCAAGCTAGGTTGGTCCAGCAAACTTAGCCAAGCACATTGACCGACATCATGATCCATTGAAGGAGTTTTCATCAATTCTATGTGCTGTTGCATCGAGCTTTGGCTTTAAAATACAAATTTCCTCACTTACAAATTCTCTCAAAAGAAAATAAAAGTGCAAGGAAAGTAAATAGGTATACAATGGCCGATCCCGAAAAACACATTTTTACTGATTTAAACATTCACGCAGTTCTAAATATGCTACAGGCATAAAAATAAACAACCACGCATATATCTCAAGCATAACATATGGTAAAGGGAACTAGAAAATATAATTATCTCGTAGACCACGTGGAAACGTCATACACCGTTAGGTTAGTTGACTAACGGCAGAGCGGTCTCAGGATCTTTAAGGTAGTTATATTTTGAAAAAATAGAATCCTAGTAAACCATAGATAATAATTTGCAAGAGCGATGTTTAAATAAATTTTTCAACATGGACTATATAAACTAATTGTGTTTTTACAAAGTTTTCTCTGAGTTTAAATATGCCAATTTTATATCCCGTTATAAAAAATATAAATATTTCTCATATTTCAAATGCCGAATTTATAAATTATTTTGTGGCTTCGGGCCAAAAAATAGTTTTAATTGTATGGGCTTGTGGCCCATTCCGCAGTTACGCATAATCATTTGCCTCTAAATTTTGGCTTCGGGCCAAATTAGAGTTTTAGCTGTTAAAAAAATAAATTTGTAATTGTATGGGCATGAAGCCCAACTCACTGAAATTATAACCAAATGGCCCATAGGGTTTATTTTGTGAAAACCCCTAATCTCACTAAAAACAAGAGGTTTCATTGATGTATGTGTTCCCATTGGAAGGTGAGGCACTTTTGACCTGTGGTTATTGGGCTTCTTGAGTCCCTACACCCAATATGATGTCACTTTTGTGAAGCTATGAGGCCACGTATGGCAGTCATTAAGAAAATGTGTTAATCATGCGGGAAAGGTGTAGCAAATATTGGGAAAATTCCAGGGAAACAGTTTGGTTAACTAGAAATCCATAGAGAGCTAAGGGATGAAAGTTTGCTTTGAACTGTTATGCAATGCACACATATTTTGTTGAACACCTAGTGCACTTCTTCGTATTAATCTTTCTTTAATCAATATCTAACAATTTACATATTTTCTGTAATGTTATACATGATCTCCAAATGTTGTAAAGTGACAGGACTATATCCAGAGTAACGAGAATTCATGTAAAGTGATAGGCACAAAGTGATAGGACTATATGGACTATATCAGGTTCTACAGTTAATCTCTCTTCGCATACAAGAATTTATTTTAATCGGATATAGTCCAGTCACAAGAAAAATTTATTCCAGAGTTGGAACTTCATTTCGATATAGTCCGATCATCATTTCGATATAAATGTGATTGATAACAAATTTTTCTTTCTATTATTTTAATTTTTACTTGTATGCAAACATGGTAAAAATTTTTATGTATAGTCCGTTGTAATCTACGGGATTAAGAAGTATACATCTAGATCGATGATCTAGGGACGACCGTAGAAAAGATCCGCAGAAATAAAGATCCGAGCTTCCGAACGCTTCCGGAATGCCGCAACGCTCCAACGAATCGCCGCAGCAACCAAAGATTCCTTGCGCGTAGGGGATCAATTTGGTGGGGATTTTAGGCTTGGATTCTTGCTCAAGGAAGAACGCGTGCTGATAACGTGTTAGAGAGTAATAGGACTCAAGAGAGAAAGAGACAAGATTTCTTAGCAAAAGAATAAGTCACCATGCTAAGAGCCATGGTGCTCTATTTATATATCTCATAGTGGGGAGGCCAAAAGCATCTAGGAGACCAAGGGTCCCCATTACTCTAAGTAATGAGGTCCTAATGAATGGGTAATGAAGGAGGGGAGGCCAAAGGCCTCCCTCATTCATAACAGTTTAGATATTCCATCTCCGCATTCTAAACTTTTGGGTAACGAAAAAGGGTATAATCGGTAATTTTAAAAAAATCAAGTGGAACGTGACTACGTGTACGGAGCACAAAGGTCTATTCGCATAGCAATTCGCTATTTTTAGGTGTGTGAGAAAAGCGGCGTGTGTGAATCGATTAGGTCTGTGTGCATATAATTGCCCTTTTTGAACCCCTCTCCACGGAGAGAGAGAGAGATGATGGTCGGAGCATTCTCTGCGAAATCTCCACCATTTCATCCTCCTCCACCATCTCCTGCTCTTCCTCACTCGTCTAATCCCTCGAGCCCTTCTCCTTCCCTCGAATTCTCGCTCTCTACGCACCTGAAACCTCTCTCGGCTTCTCATCGGAATTTTAACAAACACTTAGCGGGCAGACACAGAGTCTTCTTCTTAGACGTCAATCCCATCTGCTACAGCGGGTCCCAGCCCAGCCTCCGTTCCTTCGCCCAGTGGGTCTCCCTCTTCTTCTCCCAGGTCACCCTCAGGGACCCCGTCATCGCGGTGAGCTCGCTGGAATCCATTTGGGTCTTGGGTCTTCGATCTGTTCGATTGAATTATTTGCTGTTGTTGTGTGGGCGTCTGTATTTTTAGGTTTTGGACGGAGAAGAAGCGAATGAGTACAGGAGGAAGCTGCTGCCTTCATATAAAGCACACAGGAGGAAAGCGTGGAGGCAGCCGACTTCTTCGCGGTCGGAGGTCGCTGATGTTCTTTGCGCATGCAATGTTCCGGTTAGCAACGCTTACCAATTTAGCACGTTTCCATGTTCAATCTCTGGTCATGGGTAATTATCATGCTTTCCCCTTTGAAGATAAGATGAATTCTTTCAGTCAAGTTGAACAAAAAACCCCTGTGTTTGTAATTAAGAAAAGGCACGTACGACGGTAGAGACGGGGCCACACTGTAAAACCCAAAGCTCTGGTATGGTCAGATCTCAGTGTGTGACTCATTATGAAAGATCCCCAACGATCTAAGATACCGGGTGGCCATATTCCACTTTTTTCTCCAAAAGAGTGCGTCTCTTATTAGTGTTTTGGTTATTTTTCCAATCATTTCTCTCGGTTTACAACCGGGCAATATTTATAATTAAACTTGTATTCATAAGATTGTTGTGAAGCATCATCTCTGGAGGAAGACCCAGTCCTTTATTTATAGTAGATGGATGAGCGTATAGTGATGAGTTACAATGATATGATCCTATCATATGGATACAATATAATCCGCAATACAAAATCACATCATTATCCGTTTACAACACTACCCCTTATCCAGTCATACGTATGGACTCTATTCATAAATACTTCGGGATTTTGAGCGTTATATGAGTCACAAGGGGTGGATACTTCAGGATCTCGAGTTGATAGGATTTGCCTCGTTAAAACCTTTGGCTATGGAAAACCATACGGGAAAAAACCATAGCTAAGGAAAACATGTACAAATTTCCTCTAACTCCCCCTGATTTGTACAAGCCCTTAGACTTTCAGATCTCTTGGGCATTTTTATCACTCCTATTTACAACATTTCGAAAATATACACAGATTACAAATATCACCATCATTAACCAGCTGCTGAAACCAAAAACTCTGGAGAGGTGTGCTTTGTTTCGTCGCCTCTGATGTGGTCTCCTCAAAAATGGGGTAAGCAAGTGGCATGGTCTTCAGATTATGTGGTCAGCTCTAAAAGACCAGTCTCAGTCTCAGTCGTCACTGTGATATGATGTACTACCAGGTGCACTCAAATACACCATCGGTTTGTTTCTGGAATGGTGCAGATCTCGGAATGATATGATGATGTTGCCGTCATAGTTTGCTTTGTAGATCTGCAGTAGATGGCCGTCCCACTGCGGTACCCAGTCTGTGATTTTTCATTATAGGGTCGGACATGTAACCTGCATTTGCATAAGCATGTGGGATAATTCTTTATAATGTAAGCCCAAATCTATCGACCTTTGGAGGAAGCGCAGAATATGCTTAACTCCGGTTTAATGGCACTTTTTAGGTGCCTAACTGTTTCTGGCTAGTGAATTTACTGCAACTGCTATATCGGGATGCGTGCATTTAGCCAGGAGTGCATTGATTGCACTTAGATAAGGGACTTCAGGACCAAGTATATCTTCCACCTCTTCCAGCGAAACGGAATGTGTATTTTTATACATCCATTGAGCGTACTAATATAGGTGTACTTGTTGGATGACAATGCCACAATGGTCCTTTTAATTTCTTCAACGCACTCAAGGCGTATGAATTTTAATGTAACATGATTTTATCTTTTTAGATAAATCTGTGAGCTATGACTAATCTTTATTTTGCCTAGGTCTTTCATTTCATGTTTGATAGTCAAGCTTGAGCAGATATTTCAGGTTTCTCTTCAGGAGATTTGATGAGATTTAAGCTGTTTACAACCACGATCTCAAATCCTGTCGTTTGCTCTTTAAAAAGATGCAAAGACAACCCTTAGTAGGAATTATTGTTTTGTCTAGTGATTCTCTTGGTTGTATAATATTTATTATTATTCTTCAATAGAATAGACGTCCCAAAGTCTATTCAGGTATTTTAAGGAAATGCGGAATTTATCTTTATCAAGATATCCATAGAGGTATGCTGTCACAACATCCAATAGCAGCATATCCAAAATTTCCTTTGCCAAATCGTAAGGTATTCGCAGTGTATAACTTAAAGAATTTGATGCATCATTTATGAGTCATGCTCATTTTAATTTGTTTATTACCTAGTTTCATCGAAAATATCCTTAAGCTATAAGTTGTACCTTATAGCGTACGATTTTGTACTTATTTATTCTTATTTGTGCAATACTTATTTTTGCATATAGGTTTGACACCTTTTGGTCTGGACTTCAGGTCCTAACACTTCACGTTTCATAAGCAAGTCCATCTCATCTTTTATTGCCTCGTTCCATATATGGCCAATCTTTACGTTTGCACTTTAGTAACAGAGTATGGAACGATATTATATAAGTATCATCGCTTTTGCGATGTATGTGGCAATATGATACGTGAATATATTGTCGACAATTATGTTCTTTCTGTCCAACACCTCCCCAGTACGTACAACATTTACTTTCATTTCGGTTTTTCTCGGTATTTCCTCTGTAGTGGATTCCGAGAAGGGTGATGGTATGTATATGAGCTCATTGTCCTGTGGTAGTATTGTCTCAAGGTCTACAAGAGTTTTTCTTTTTCTTTGATTTTTTTTCTTGGAGCTTTGTGGTCTGCCTCCTTTCTGTTGAGAAACAGCCACTTCTGCTGCTGGTGGATTGCATCCATTCTCGGGGATGTTAATCCTAGCTGGAGTATTTGCAGCAGAGATATGTAATCTGGCAATCTTCTGGTTGTCAATAAATGAGTCCGGTAACTGTTTATTTGTAGGATCTTCAAGATCTCGTCTTTACATTTTTTGTTACCGGATCATAGTGTGTTAATAATTCTGTATCCCATGATATTATTTGTGTAGCTCCAGATTTTTCAGTATTTGGGCCCAATTTGGTAGATTCGTCTCATCAAATTCACAATCTTCAAGACGTGCCTTAAATACGTCCCCCGTTTGGAGTTCTAGGTATATTATTGAGGGTGAATCAACCCCTACATAGATATCTAGACGACGACGACCCTATTTTTTTCCTCTGCGGTGGTGCTATGAGGATATAAACTGCGCAACCGAAAATTCTCAAGTGAGAGATGTTCGGTGGTATTGCTGTTGCATATGCAAGTTGCATTGGAGAGACTCTGACCTCCAGAGGGTCTTATTCTTATTTTTATTAACGGTGCAGTATGCAATATTGCATGTCCCATGCATTCACCGGCAACTGGGATTTCATGGACGTTTAATCAATTGGAGCCTTTTTATTAATGACTCTTTCAACCCATTTTGGGTATGAACATGTGGCACATGATGTTCAATTTCTATCCCAGTTGCTAGGTAGTATTCTTGAAATGACCGGAGGTAAATTCCCCAGCATTAACCAAACGTATTTACTTTATTTGATTGTCTGGAAAATGCGCCCGCAACATTATTATTTGTGACAATAGCTTTGGAAAAGTTAGGTTGTGGGTCGATAATAGACACACATACACATATTTTGAGGATGCATTAATCAGTATTATAAAGTACCAAAATGGCCCACCAGGGGTGGTGGATTTGTCCACATATATCTCCTTGTATTCGTTTGCGGAAGCATGCAGATTTTTTATCAACTTTTAGTAGAGATGGCCTTGTGATTAGTTTTCTTTTAAGAGATGCAAGGGATTTCTCCCTTTCGAAGAATCTTCTGGTTCTTCATGTCATGCCCATGGGATGTGGAAAAGATGCTGTGCATCATAACCGATACAGGGTGGCCAAATCTGTCATGCCAAAGTAGAAACTTGGCTGGTATTGGGCACTTCAGGTGCTCCGTCAAATTTGCTTCTGCTCTTCGAATCATTGTATGATAGAGGCCTGATGAAAGGCTCTCAAACCGTTCAAGTATGGATTTTACTCCTTTTTCTTGAGACGTTACATACAAATGTTTATTATTTGTTCACATTTGCAGTTATAAGTGGAATCCATTTAAACGGTTGTCCTTGAAACTTAGTAATTTTCTTTTTGAATTTGAAGAGAATAATGCATCCTTTATTTTTAATTTCTGTGTCATTTGGAAGCAACAACGTTGCGTTTTCAGAACCTTCAATAATATTTGATGGCCCTAATATTTATTGGGCTTTCATATGCTATGAAAATAGTATTTGTATTGAAGGATCGTATGCGTTACTGCCTACTAATCAGTTATAAGAGCTGTTCATCTATTAAAAGATGAATCATATAAGCACATTTCATTTCAGAAAAACATTTTCACATTTATTCATACTTCATTCAATCATTTAGATAGCTCTCATAACATTATTATTCAAAACAAGGATAAAAATGGCTAATCGAATAAGTCGTCTTTTTCGAAGTTATCAGTAGTGAACTGGGCTGGAGAATTGGTGATCACCAGATTTGTTTCAGCTTTCTGCTTTAAGCTTTCTTTGTACAAATCTTGTAGGTGCCGCAGAGTTTTGCACACTTTAGACCAGTGTCCTTCTATACCACAGCTATGTCACTGGTCTTCCCATTTTCTTTTGGATGGGATGTATCATTTCTGTTGTATTTCTGTAACATGTGAACTTCCGCCTCCCTTTATTTCTTCGCTGTTGGACCTGACCTTTGGCCTTTTTATTTGCCCCCCTTCTGTGGTCTTTCTTTTCTTTTATTATCTTCTTTTTAGAAAAAGATGCATTGTGAGCTTCTGGGGGACAGTGCCATGGGGCACATATTATGAGTGGCGAGGAGAAGCTCTCTGTTTTGTTCAGCCATGAGTAAACGTGACAGCAGCTAAGAATGCTTGGTGAATTTTTGTTCATGGTATTGCTGCATCAGTATTACATCCTTTTAATTGAAAGACGTGTACTTCTTTTCCAGTATGCGATCTTCTGAGACTTTTTTACCACAACTTTAGGCGTGAGGTGATACTAAAAAAAGCTGAGTTGTACTCAGCTATGGACTTAAAGTCCTGCAGTTTCAGGTTCTCCCACTCATATCGTGCCCTAGGAAGTATAACATCTTTTTGATGTTTATATCTTTCCTCAAGGGCAGTCCACAGCTCAAGTGGATCGTCGACCGTAAGGTATTCAGCCTTTAGGGTCTTGTCCACATGACGATGGCTTGCATCTTTTCAATGTCAGTCGCCTTTCCATCTTTTGTCACATCAGAAATGAGGGACTTTGCTCGCAGGTGAAATTTAACGTCGAGCTGCCAGCTCAAGTAATTTCTCCTTGATGCATCCATCACTTTGAAATCAACGCTTGCGATTTTTGCGATTTTCTCTAGCAGAGCACAAATTTGCATGAATTAATAATACATAAACAATTTTTATGCGGATGCAATTTTTAAATGAATAAGCTAATTGCGTGGATCGGCCAGTCCCATATAAAATAAAAATGTCCAAAGTCCATATTACAGTCTATATTATACAAATGAAAACGAAAAATTACAACTTTGGAAACCTCATGGGTCCCATTTTTAAACTCTACAGCTTTAAGAGTGGCCTCTGCCTCCATGAAAAGTAATGATTGGTCTTGGACATTACATAATTTCCTCACTACAATTTCTCTCAAAAAAAGAAAAATGCAGGAAAAGTAAAATGTGGGACTAAACAGCCGATCCAAAACCACAATTAGCCATCCATGCAAAAATTTGTGCTCATTAAACATTTTCATAATACATCACAGACATCACAGATTCAGAGTAGGATAAACATAAAATTTAAATTACTTAATAATTATTCAGACCATGGGGTGATGTCATATACTGTTAGGTTAGATGACTAACAGCTGAGCGGTCGCAGGATCTTTGTAATTATTAAGTTAATGCCACATAACTTAGAATAAGTTTATCCTAGAAAATGAGTCGTAAAAAATGTGATGTAATGCATATAAATATGATCCTAAAAGGGGAATCATATATAGAAAAAATGCAATTCGTTCTGCATTAGGGGCTAGTTCAAATAAATTTGAATGATGTCCTAATTATTTATTTATTGTAAAGGAAGTAAGTATTCCATTTTATACCCCAAATAATCCCCATAAGCCCCAAGTTTCCCTACAAAGTCCCCATTTTCATCCCTTATTTTATCAATTTTCTCTGGAATTTTTAGGGCCCCAAAAACCCATTTTATCTATTTATTTGGCTTCCCCTTTTCCTTTCCCCTTTATTTTTTTCTTTCAATTTAAGTTCGGCCTGCGGGCCCGAGTGTGGCTGCGGGCTTTAGGCCCGCATCTTCTTCCATCGTTTTTAAATATTGTGAAGCATCATCACTTGGGGAAGACCCCAGTCCTTTATTTATAGTAGAGGGATGAGTGCATACAGATGATATACAATGATATGATCTTGGATAAGATATAATCCCCAATTCAAAATCCCATCATTATCGTTTACAACAAAGATCATTTTTTTCTTTTTTCGAGAGAAAGGACGGGGTTGCAAACTCGCATTCTCATGCCCATTTTATTGCTTAATAGCTATGGATATCCTATCTACATAGCGCATCCTGAATTATAAAGATCCAGTAAAAAAGTGAATGTATTCAAAGTATATCCATATCAACCCTCACTACGGCAGTCAAAAACCACAAAATATAGTTCAGCCAGAATAAAGTTTATACAACACCAAAGCAAACCAAAAACAAGCAATATGTTGATTACTGTATCCCGTAACTTAAATATGTTATTGGAGAACAATTGTGTCCAGTTGCAACTGTATTCAAGATCTATGAAACAACTTGAAGATAACTATATCATCATCAAGTTACTAGTTTATGCTTTATACTAGTATTTCATGTATGCATCAGTATTTCATGTATGCATCTTAGAACCTTCTCCTATTTTCCAACTTATCACTTACAGTCCTACCACTACGTTCATGCACGCTGTTCTCTTTTCAAGCTAAACTTACACCCCAAATCCCATTTAAAGCTCATTTGCATATATGTATATCCGAAATCCCATTAACTCACAGATATAAGATAAATCTGCGAGCACAACGGTAGCTACAATACCATAATGTTTCATCACCCAAAGCTTGATCCTTTTCGAGAATATGATCCATACACCAACCCACCATGCAAAAATGTTGGTAGTGGCTTGGATGTGCATACCACCGCATGGACATGACAAGATTGCCTTGTTTAATCTGACCACACTTCCCATTTGTCATGTATATCCGAAATCCCATTAACTCACAGATATAAGATAAATACGGTAGCTACAATACCATAATTCACCCAAAGCTGCGAACACAAGCAAATTTGACAAGATTGCCGCATTGTCATATTTGTATAAATTTTAATCATTGTTTAATCGAATATGACCACATTTCGTATTGGATGTTGATGGAAAGTGGTCGGGACATGACGAGGATGACGTAGGAATTTGGGGTCTTCCTCTTCCATTTTTCTTCCTAGCTCTAGATCATAGAAGGAAGAAGACAATTATTTGGTGTTGACCTAAAACCAGATCCAAACTTAGAACTTTAGTTACGGGTTTGTATTTTTATTGTTTTTGTTCTAGTTTATTCGTACCCTAGCCCAACTTTTAAGCTATAAGTTGTACATGACTATTTGAGTTCACTGCTCAGACTTGAAGCCGGTCATATTCTTCCCTGACTCCATATCTTTGTCCTTTGGGTATATCTCTCGTTCTCCTCACTCCTTTATGGATAAGGCCATTGATCATCCTTAGGTTCGTGACACTACGAACGATGCTTGGACGCTATCTCCTACAGTATATTCAATTTTGGATGATGTATTAGCTGTTGTTGTATCCTTGCCGTGACTTGGCCTAGTTTTTCAAGGTCACTGCTCTATTGTGCCTATATCATGTCATGTCTTGTCGTGTCACCAAATATAGTTTAATAAACAAATGCAATCATATACCAACAATCATCTATATTACATTTGAGGAATTTTTTGAGTTGCCTTGCTGACTAGGACAAGCTCATGTTATGCTGATGTATAATGAGGTTGATAGAAGAATATCTATGATTTAATCTTGGTAAAAGAAGGGTTGAGATGAGTGTTTGGAAAAACCAAAATTAATTATGAGGGTTGAAATAAAGGTGTAATTACTAATAGGAAAGAATTAATTATGTGGACTGAGTTAATTACATGGAATTAATTAATCATACGCCCGCGCTCGTCCGCTAAATTTTTGTTCTTTTTAATTGTGAAGTGGAATATTATATGTCCCAAAATTTCGAAGGAAGAAATAATTTTTGGGGAAACAACGATTTTAAATGAACCGTGCCCGAGGGCACGGGTTATGACTAGTATACCAACAAAGCATGAAAAGCAATTCAAATTATGAGGATGCATTATGCCTTATGCCTTGTGCGTAAACAAAGGTTCCATGTAAGGAGTAATCTCAAAATTTGCTTCTTTTTTGCTGGAAAATCTCATAATGTAATAGTACCATTAAATTAATGAAAACAAAAAGCAATAACATTGGATGAAAATATGTGCATATGTTGGTGTTACTTAGTAGCAATAATTTCCTTATTCTGATATACGCTGTGGTTACACTCTTAATATACCAATGATATACAATGTTTATAATTTTGATGGATCAGTTCATGTACCCAATTTATAATTTTCAAAAATCAATATCCAATTCTAGCCAAAGGTTTAATATCCTTATTAATGGTGCTCGAACATGTCCGATACAATACCATAATCCCAAAGTGAACCTAAATATTCTACGTGCAATAAATCTTCATGGAGTTCTTTGATGTAGTCCATTAAAACACTACTTTTGTTCTAATTCTAGAGTCTAGATCATCAAAACAATCAACCAACTGGCTTGCTTCCTGTTGAGTACACTCCGTCCTCACCTTTCTATTTAATCAACCCTCGAGTGGGATTATCACACTTATAGTCTAACATACAATTTTATGGGTTCAGTGAAGTTCCAAATTTCAAATGGCAAAGTTTTTATTCATACGGTAGGATTCATGAGTGAAAACATTAGAGTGCATTTCCTGTAAGCAAAGCTTATAGGAAGAGTGAACATTAAGTCTTTTATAAATAAAAAAAAACAGCCAATATTGTGACTCACCAATAAGTGTGTCACTTGATGCCAATAAAGAGGGATATGCTATTTTATCCCTTGTTCAAATCCGATTTATAATGTTCGACATGTATCATTATCAACCAATGGTTCAAATCTTGATATTGATGGTTAAATGGTATTTATTTTTAATTGTTATATGAAATAAGATAAAAATTTCAAATTTTGGTAATTCAAACCCTAAATCTACTCATATATTAGTTATAATTATTAGGATCGGTGGTATCAGTCAATGTCGGGTGAATTTGCATCGTCATGCTTGAAATTTAATATGATACAAGCGATACATACTGGTATCGACCGAGATTTCAAATATTACTTTTAATTTTAATAATTTTCAAAACAAAAAGGTAGAGATGAGCTTTAGAATTTAAATCATTCAGTATCAACAAAATGTAAATAAAATATATTGTACACATTGTAAATAAAATATATTGTACATATTGGTGGTTAAGAAGTTCATCAGAGTGATCCTTTTTACTATTTTGGATCAATAATTCATTAAGATTGTGAGATCAAAGATGTTGTTTGCATAGTAAAATAGTGATAATTTGAATAGAGTAGTGCTTCTAAGTGTTGTGATTGTTGAATACATGAATGTGAACATAAAGTTCTATATATGGACATAAGATCATCAGTGTTTATGGATCGATATGTTGGCAACCAAGAAACAACATCATACAAAATTGGTGTACCAAAAATGAGAATGTCGAGATGGTTGAGTGAGAATAATCTAAGAGATACAAAAAGAAATTAATGAATTTGTGAGAAGTTAGAGGTTGGTGAAGTGATAGTATGGTATTATGAAGCAACATGGATAGACATATGCCTGAATGCACATGGATGGGGCAATTTAAAAAAAAAACAATTGTTGTTAATAACTTAATATAATCAGGGAGATAAACATTTATGGAGATGACCACAAGTAACCGATTGATGTTGTTAACCCAACAATCTAGGATAAATGTTTTATTCTTGTTGCTGTTGTAAAAGGATTAAAGCACAAAAGCCAAATATTCATGACCATTGGATATGAAAGGGTTTACATTCAAGGATG
The DNA here is from genome assembly GCA_030789695.1 of Scilla litardierei. Taxonomy (NCBI): domain Eukaryota; kingdom Viridiplantae; phylum Streptophyta; class Magnoliopsida; order Asparagales; family Asparagaceae; genus Scilla; species Scilla litardierei. The sequence continues at coordinate 817,234,197 of CM061142.1, forward strand.
GGTTATCTATTAATTCATGAAGAGTGGTAATCTTATTAATCCATTATTCTAGTAGAACTACACAATCAATCCCGATGGTTATCTTAAAAATCATTGCCAAAATTTTATTTAGCAAGTTAATGGTTGTTTGATCCCATATAAATTTCTTAACAGTGTCAAAGGACAACAAATGAGTTAAAGGAAAATAAGAGTATGATTTTGAAAGCTGATACCATCAACTTACACCAAGAAATTCAACCGTATAGCCTGAGTTCGCTACAAAACAATGGAGGAGTTAAGAGGGAAAGTTCGGTGATTATTTTATTAACTTATCGCTGATGGAGCATCAAGAAAACCAATTTGGTGTTCTCAATAAAGAAATGTGTTAGAAAGATGTGAACGAGCATTATTTGAAACATCTTTAAAATTAACATTGTTAATCATTTTGACTTTGGACCATGCTAGTCATATACAACTAATTTAATGCTTAGATTAGTGAGTTTGCATTGTTGAAGTATATAATTTCCATTCGTGCCAACATGTATTGGTGCAATGAGAAAATAGTGGAGGTCAATATTGAAAGACAAGTATCCAAAAATTAATTGATCTAAAAGAGCATATAATATGGGAGTTTCTGGTGCGTCATGATCAAGACATGTTAGTATTTGTTTTCTCGAGACTGTTGTACAAAGGAATAGAGATACATGTAGGCAATACTTCAAATCTTAATTGGTTGGTGGCCAATGACTATTGTATGGATTAAGAAGGTTTACGATTAATAAATCTTAGATCTTGAAATTAAAACCATAGTCAAAAAGATTTTTGTGAAAAATGTAAACAATTCGGAATTAAAATGATCAATGTTTTAAAATTAGTCGCCTAGGTGTTTAAGTGGTCTTCTTGAGGGGTTTAAGACACTAGTTGCTTTGCTTAGGGCCGCTTAAGTGGTCTGCTGTTTCCCACACACATATATTTCAATTACGCTCATTCTCTTAAAGAAATGTAAATTTGAGGTATAATATGGATGCTATTATTAATTTTAGTCTGTAATGGTTATCTATAGTTGTATAACTGTCTATGTTGCACATGCACTCCCACACCACACCATCATGGATGCATCATACTCACATGTATAGATTTTGGAAAATTTACATGGCACGTATGTTAGACACATGTGTGACATGACACAATATACGATATGAATGCATGCACTATGTTGTAAACAATTTTAAAAAAGAAGAAATTGAACTCTTAGAAGGACACAATTTATTTACAAATTCTTAATTTAATGAAAAAGCCACAATTGTTGGTGACTCTTTGAATCACTACTTATAATCCCATTGGACTATCCTGATGGCGCTCTCCAGATTGTTCATACCAATATAATTTTATCATATTTTTTTCTGATGGGCTTTTTAAAATGTTCATTCTTTATTCTTTCCTTTGTATCTTTTAAGTTTGTTTTTTCTTTTTCCTTTTCCTTTTTTGCAGATAAAACCGTTTCCTTTGGCATTTTCAAGCTTTTTTGTTTTCCTTTTACCCCTTATTTTACCAATTTGTTTTCAATCTTGTATTCTTCATAGATAATGAAGTTAGCCGAATAAAGCTTTTAGATGTTTACATCTTTTGAAGTTCTCACTAGTCACACTGATAGTGAAAAATAAGACCTGCAATTTAGGCCCATTAGGGGTGTTTTCGTAAATTTCGGATTTTAAGGGGGGTTTTCCCGTAATTTTCAGTTTTAGGGGTCTTTTTGTAATTTTCAGTTTTTAGTTTATTTTATTATATGGGCTAGGGGGATTATGGATTTATCGTGTTGAATTTGAGAGAAAGGACTTCGTGGGAGGTTACGGCCTCGCCTCGAATAGAAGCTTGGGAGAATGGTCCACCTCTCGAACGTGGCAAAGTGAGAGCGGACTCCTCTTGAAAGTGGTCAAGTTATCTTTGCATCTCTTCTTATTTTCAGTTTTTCATCAATTAAAATCCATCTTTTCCCCAATTCTTCTCACCAAAACCCTAAAAATATCACATTTCTTCCAAAAATCGCACATTTCTTCCAAAAATCCCATGTTTCCACCTAAATCCTAATTTTCTACACTAAAAACCCATAAAAATCCTATCGTAATATTAGACAATTCTTTAGTTATCAACAATGACTAGGGCCATTAGGTAGCTATGAATACTTACTGGAAGTTTGAAAGGACTCCACTCCCCGAGCGGCCTCTTAAGCGGTCAGATAACTTGGCCGTTTTTGCTTTTTTTTCCTTTTAAAATGCTAAAACAAACGCAATTGACTTTAATATTTACTTGTTTAATGTTTCTAGGTACTACAATTGCTTTTTTTCCTTCAAGTTTTATATTTGGATGAGATTTCTTCTTGTGTTTTTATGTGGAACCCAAGTATGAGTTGGCATTGTCATTGTGAAGCTACATAACTAGGCCTGTGAAAATGGAATATGACACTCTTATGCATGTTTATGCTCAATCTGCGAGATTATCTTGTTGTTTCATTAGAGCCAATGCATAGATATATGATTCAAATAAATATTTTCTGAGTTATATTCTTAGCAGTGTTGCCTTAGACTCTAAATGCCATGCCATAATTGTTTTTTTAATTTCAAAAGGGGTTGGATGCCAGGAATTGTTTGTAGCCTTTACTAGAATAATGTTATGTCATATGAGGAAGTTTCCTCACATGGCACCCGGAAGATCCATATTACACTATTTGATCAGATTGTCAGCATTGTTCATATAGATCTTCATGTCCTCAAACGTGGATCACTAAATATCATGTGATTTTCATATCATTTGATCGGAGTCTAGAGGCGAAAAATGCTGTATTGTTGAGAATAACTGTTAAACTTTCATCTATCCGGTCGAAGGTCAAATGGTATTAAAAATCCCATGATATCTGGTTTATACACGTCTAAAGACAAAAATTTACTTGAATGGTTCCAATCATCTAATCAATTGGCGAACATTGGACTTTTTGGGCGACATGTGGAAGTTTCTGAATATGACATATGATACTTATTTTTCTCGTATTTAATTGGTCAAGGATTGGATACTGTATATATTAGATAATTTTAATAGTGCACTTTGATTTTTTTTCTTGCTAGAATTTTACCAGTAATATACTATAGAGAGCTCGATCATATAATGAGAAGTGGCTTGTGGTTTGTTTGTCTCATCTTTATTTCAAAATATATAGTATATAACGAACTCTGAGGAATAAATTGATATCTATGAAATGGATGAAATATTTGATGTTGAATTCTAGCTGCATGACGACTTGACGGAAACTTATACTACTAAAAAATGTAGGTTATAAAGGTTAATGGTTACGAGGCAGATGATGTGGTGGCCACTCTTACAGAACAAGTTTTACAAAAGGGATTTCGAGTTGTTATTGGCTCACCGGACAAAGATTTTAAGCAGCTAATATCAGAGGATGTGCAACTTGTTATGCCCATGCCTGAATTTGGCCGGTGGTACTTCTATACCTTGCGGCACTACATTGCCCAATACAACTGCAATCCAACCTCGGATCTGAGTCTTCGTGAGTATATCTGTGCTGTATTAATTTGATCCAATTTTTGGCAGTACCTGCGACACATGGTTGATGGCTAAACTTTTGATCTATCTATTGTGGAGCATGTGGTCCTTACTGTTTAGCCAAAACTATTGTATGCTCGTTTTACCATATCTTTATTAGAAAGATGCAATATGCAATATGTTTACCATATATCTTGCAGACTTTAAATGGCGCCCATTGAAATCTCAATGTTATAGGGAGATATGAGAATTATATTTATTATTTTGCTGCTGCTGCTATTATTAATTTGAACGATATATTTTAGGTGATGTATAAATACACTTGTTTCCACATCCAATTCTACTATTTATGGGTGGTTAGTCCCTAAGAATCACAACTGGTGTGAAAATTCTTGTAAGGATCGCATTACCCTTGCAATACTAACAACACCAGAGGGGGATGAATAGTGTAATGGCAATAAATTGTCCAATTAAAATTAAACTTGCAAATACGGAATAATAAATGCAAGAGGAAATAATTGACACAATCAATCCAAACGCAAACACAAGATTTTATTCTTGTTGCCCAAACCTAGGTACGTCCAGCCACACCAATATTCACTATATTCTCACAAAGAGAAGTGAATACAAATCCCACAAAGAGATACCTCACCAAGAGGATTTTGCCCTACACAAGGACCCAACCAACCCTACAGGGGTCAAACTCCCACCTAGAGAATTACTAACTCCCACTCAGAGAATTAGGGTTAGCCCTACACTAGGACACCAAACTCCCACTAAGAAAGTTACTCCCACAAAGAGAGTTATTTCCACAAAGAGAATATCCTAATCCCACAAAGAGATAAACTCCCACAAAGAGAGAAAGACTAATTCCCACAAAGAGAATTAGTGTTACAAGAATCACCAAGTAAAATAAATACTTTTACCTATGCCTTGAGATGCTTACTCATAGATGAATGCAAGGCATGAAAGAGAATCTCCAAGTGATGAGATTTGCTTGAAAGCACTTGGATGATTTCCCTTGAGCTGGACTTCAATGCATGAAGAGGAATGAGAGCTCAAAGAGGGAAATGGGAGAGTTTGAGAGTGACTTATTGTATCTCAAAAGATTTGCAATAGCATCAAGAAGTTCCTATGAACTCAGCCCTCTCATATATATAGAAACCCTATAACAACTCTCAAAACCCAAGAAAACAGCAAAAAGCACAAGGCTGCAACAGCTAGTTTCTGGGCAGAAACGTCACGGACAGTCGACTGATAAACAAGTGACAGATGACTGTTCAACGGCTAGAAAATATCCAACGGCTATAATCTGAGCTAGTACAGTCGACTGAAGAATACAATACAGTCGACTGTAAACAGGACAGGCGCCTGAAAAACCTTCAGCAGGCGACTGCTGCAGGGGATGTAATAAACAGAGAGCTGCACTCTTTCTCCAGATAAACATACATGCGATTGATGACAAGTAGACAGTCGACTGTAAAATAGCCAGGCGACTGTAAACCCTTCATTAGGCGACTGCTGCAGGAGATGGAGAAAAACAGAGAGAGGCAGTATATGCACTTAAGCTACTCAGACGACTGTTGACCAATTCACAGGCGACGGTAGAAGGATCGACAGGTGACTGGAAATCACCCAGGCGACTGTAAATCCTTCAGCAGGCGACTGATGGAAAGCCAGAGACTCCAATTGAGTCTTTGGACAAGATGAGCCTATTTTGTTGGATTATATGATAATCCTAAGGCTCACTAAGATGGTTAAAATGCATATGCATGAATGAGTAAACCATCTATCAAGGCATTACATTAACCTAGACTCAAATGCGAGAGAGAGCAATAAAGGAAACATTACATGGATTACATTGCTTTCCATAGAGTCTATGTCTTCAATCTTGATGCCTTGATGCTCCCCATCATCTCCAAGCTTTGGCACCCCTTGAGTCCAAGCTTTGGCCCTTCTCCACTTGATGTCCATCCTTGCACCAAGTGTTTAGTCTCCAAACAAGATATTCTTGAAAAGTAACTATGAGACTAAAACAAGGAAGCCATTAGCAACAACATAATGTTGTGATCATCATCAAAATAATATTGGTATGAAACACCAATACTCAACAATTCTTTCATAACGTATTCTGGGATGCATAAAATTGCAAGTTTCTGGAACTTTATAGCTTATGTATGATTCTCATTTGTTTGTATTTGGTTGAAAAAAGCGAGTTGATGATGAAGATAATTGACGGGATTTGTAACAACCCTAATCCATTTCAATTATTTTCTTATAATAAAATATTTTTAAAAGACATCAATTAAATCCAAAAATAATTACTTTGATTTTTGGTGATTTTTCTTTATTTTTTTGGATTTTTGAGCGTGTTTCAGCCCCAAACCTTTTAAAACCTGCAACCCATTTTGTTTTATACCCATTAACCAAAATCTATTATCTACTCATCGTCCGACCCATTAGCCTAACTAAATAAATCTCTTTTTTTCTCTTTATCTCCTCATTCTTCTCCTCTTCTTTTCGTTTCTTTTCCCTATGATTTTTCCCGAGTGACTGAGGCGACGGTCTTTGTGTGTGACTATCACTGTTTGTGCCCGACGACGTAACCACCGGCCATGTCCTCTTCCACGATGCCTTTACTCATGATCCCACGGCTCGATCTTCTTCACCGTTACATTTCTCTCTGACTCACTCTATTTAAAACCATAATCCTATTGACTTTTCTTTCGTCCCTTGAGCTTTGATCTGAGTTCTTTCTTCTCCCGGGCACTCTTCTCTTATGGTACGTGTAGCGACAGCTGTAGCCACAAGTTCGGGGAGACTTATGCGACACGGGTCCGTGAAGGGGCGCACGAAGGGGCGCGTGGATCTATTGAGGGGCCGGTTCAAGTCTATCAAAGGAGGATGCGACTCGGATCCACCACGGGCTCGGGGTCAAACTTGTAGTTTCGCAACTACGAGGGGGGTCGTTTAGTAATTCAACAATTAGCTAATCCCCCCTTAAGTAAGGGCCGGCCGACCCTAGAGAGGGATCGAAGCATTGATTTGTGAGTCTTTTTCCTACCTAGAACCGTAGATTTATTTCTTGCAATTGTTTCCTTCAATTTCTATTGTTAGTTTAGCCCTAGATTAATTGTAGTAGCTTTTATTGTTAATTTCAGATCAGTTCTTATAAAAATCCAATTTTTATTAGTCCACATCCATAAAAATCCTACCTTTATCCCCACAAAAAACCCTAGACGCATCAATTTGATATCTGAGCTTCTACGATTCATGGCGAACACAAGATTCAAGGAGTGGATTGACTTATTGGAATAGAAGTTTGAGAAGTTTGAAAGTAAGATTAGCGAGGAGATTACCGAAGGGAAAAAGGAAGCGACGGAGGAGCGCGCACGGTTGACGGAGGCTATATCGGCAAGTAGATCTCAGATGCAGGAATTAGAAGGAATGATAGCAAATCTTAACCCAAAGCTAGATCCAAGTAAAAGGAGCGACCTTTGTCGACGAGGAAAGGTAAAAATGTGATTTTTAACGAAGGGGTTACTGAAGATGTTGAAGACAAAGGCCTTTACCCACACGATCATCGCAACGCAGCAGATGTAGAAGATTGTGAGGCTTTCTCGGCCACCTCCCTGCCACGAGGAGCGCTGGGCAGCCCCTGGGGGCTGCGCCGAACCCTCAGGAGGGGGGCCAGGGCCGCCCGCCCCTCTAGGGCCTTCAGCGGCCCCCTGGGGCAGCGGCAGGGGCCAGTCGGCCCAAAACTGGGGCCGGTAGGTCCCGCCGCCCCCTTGGGTGCTTCACCCAGCATGCGTCATTTTTTGAGGCCTGCCCGACCTCAAGGGGGCCCGCCGAACTTCCTGGGGCCCGATAGCCCCATCCGACATCGTCAGGACCACATGAGGCCCATTATGGGGCCCGAACAGCTCATATACCATATTTTCAGCCATCGGTGGGGCCCAGTGAAGGATTTCAGCAGCATGGAGGACGACGACAGCACTTTGGAGGCCCGCCGGCTTAGCCCCACCTTTCAGGGGTGTGACAGGAGATTGGAGAGGACTTCAGGGCGCTCTTAGAGCCTATCAGGGAGATTATGGGGTACCCACAAGGAGGTGAGCGGGGATACTGGCAGTGGGACGGAGCAGACGGAGGCGCACAAGATCCAGCCATATGGCACATTTCTGACAGACCACCAGTGTTCCAGCCGAGACGCCATGATCAGCCACAGGAGAGAGGAAGATTTGTTGGGGATAGTCGGCTGAGGAAGCTGAAGATGCCCGTTTTTGAGGACAGAGACCCTGATGACTGGTTGTACCGAGTGGAGAGATACTTTAAGGTGTCAGCATTACCAGGGAAGGACTAGCTCCGGACGGTAGGAGTCTGCTTGGAGGGAGAGGCCTTGGGTTAGTTTAGGTGGACACATCAACATCATCCTTTTCAGACGTGGGAGGAGTTTACCACTCTTCTAGTGGAGCGCTTTGGCACAGTACAGTCTGGGGGAGTCTATGAGCGGCTATATTCATTGAAGCAGGAAGGGAGCGTGTGAGAGTACATTAAGAAGTTTGAATCGCTTTGCCACCGAGTTCGAGGGGTCTCAGGTGAATCCTTAGATGGCTGCTTTATAAAAGGGCTGAAGCCCACTGTTAGATCTGGATTGAGACAGTTCAAGCCTGTGGGTCTACGAGAGATGATGACTTCAGCTAGGATGGTGGAGGACAATTAGGAGACAGAGAGGAGTTCCTGTGGGGCATGGAAGGCACTGCCTTTCGTGGGCAGGCTCCAGCGGGAGACAGAGAGCTGCTATTACCCAGAGAGCTACTGTAGTTGCCGCAGGCAGCAGTGACAAGAGGTCGGAGCAACGTCCGGAGCAGACATTAGGGAAAACCAAAACAAACTGGAAACAGCTCAGGTTGGAGTATCAAGATGATGGGAGGACAATAGTCTTGCAGGGGACCCCAGCCTCTGCCGTTCTTTAGTGTCCTATCGGGCCATGATACGAGCTATACACACGGCAGGAGGATGATATCTGGTAGAGCTACAGGCAGTGGCCATAGTAGAGCAGAGGGGGATCACACCCAGGTAGTGACACGAGAGATATAGTAGCTGTTGAGCCAGTACGAGGATTTGTTTCAGACCCCAAAGGGATTACCACCATCCCGAGACCAGGTGCACGCCATTGTTTTGCGGGGGGACTTGTCTCCCGTCAGCGTGCGTCCCTACAGATACCTCCAGGTGCAGAAAGATGAGATCGTGAGGTTAGCAGAGGACATGCTGCAGGCAGGAGTGATTTAGCCGAGTGTGAATCCATTTTCCAGCCCAGTTTGCTAGTAAAGAAGAAAGATGACAGCTGGAGATTTTGTGTAGACTATAGGGCTCTGAATAAAGAAACCGTCACCGATAAGTTTCCCATTCCAGTGATCGATGGGCTTCTTGACGAGCTCCATGGGGTTGCATATTTTTCCAAGATTGATCTCAAGTCAGGTTATCACCAGATACGGATGAGGACAGCTGACGTGTCCAAGACCGTCTTTAGGACTCATAAGGGGCACTATGAGTTCCTCGTCATGCCGTTTGGCCTGATGAACGCTCCAGCGACATTCCAGTCATTGATGAACAAGGTGTTCCACCCATACATCCGGAGATTTGTCCTGGTATTCTTCGACGACATACTGATAAACAGTCGGTCAGTGTTACATAAGTTACAGGACATGTAGAGTACTTGGGCATATCGTCTCAGCTGAGGGGGTGGCGGCAGACCGGGCCAAGATTGCAGCATTGTTAGACTGGCCCTTCCCACCACACTACGGGGCCTGCGTGGCTTCTTGGACCTCACGAGGTACTATAGTAAATTTGTCCAGGGTTATAGATCGATCGCCTGTTCACTTACGGAGCAACTAAAGAAGGACAACTTCCACTGGGGCGAGGAGGCCACCAGGGCATTCGAGGCCCTGAAGCAGGCGATGACGACCGTGCCGGTTTTTGCATTACCAGATTTCAGTAGGCCCTTTGTGATAGACACTGATGCTTCAGGACATGGGTTGGGGGCAGTGCTAATGCAGGATCAGAGGTCTATTACATATTTCAGCCAGACTCTGTCAGCACAAGCGATGCTGAAATCAATTTATGAGAGGGAATTGATGGCGATCGTGCTCTCCATCCAGAAGTGGCAGCCTTATTTATTGGAGAGAAGATTTATAGTGAGGACCGACTAGAGTAGTCTGAAATATTTGTTGGAGCAGCGCATAGTCACAGAAGAGCATCAGAAGTGGCTCTCCAAGCTGGTCCATTACACATTCGAGATACAGTACCGACCAGGCTTGGAGAATAAGGCGGCAAATGCCTTGTTCTATAAAGAGGAGTCAGCAGAGGTGTCAGCCATTTTCATACTGGTTCTTCTAGACTGGGAGCCGTTGAGCAGGGAGATTGAGGCCGATACGGGCTTAGCACAGATACGGGAGGCACTGTAGCAGGGTTCAACGGAATTTCCGGGGTATACCATGAGTGGGCATCGACTACTTTACCAGGGAAGACTGGTGATTCCCAGGGGATCCACACATATCCCATTGATCTTTCAGGAGTTCCACGACAACTCTATTAGAGGGCATTCAGGGATACATCAGACTTACAAGAGGATGTCTAGGGAGCTGTATTGGCCTGACATGAAAAAGGACATTGCTAAGATGATAGCGGAGTGTGACGTTTGCCAGCGTCACAAATATATGGCAATGGCACCAGTAGGACTTCTACAGCCGTTGGCGAACGGCTCCCCCGAAGAGAGTTTGGGAGTATATCAATATGTACTTCATCGAGGGGCTACCACGTTCAGAGGGCTACAATTCCATACTAGTGGTGGTGGACTGCCTCAGCAAGTATGCCCACTTCGTGCCGTTGAGACATCCCTGTATGTCAGTGATAGTAGCTACAACTTTTTTGCGGGAGGTGGTCCGCTTGTATAGTTTCCTTGCTTCCATCGTATCCGGTCGAGCCAAAGTATTCATGAGCAGTTTTTGGCGGGAGCTGTTCAAGGTTCAGTGGACTAAACTGAGGAGGAGCACAGCTTATCACCCACAGACAGACGGTCAGACCGAGGTGGTGAATAGGAGTGTGGAGACCCACTTGAGGTGTTTTGCTTCAGATTCGTTGAAGCAGTGGGCCAGGTTGTTAGCATGGACAGAATACCGGTACAACACTTCATACCACTCGACAGCTCAGAGTACACCTTTTCAGATTTTGTATGGACGGGACCCGTCCCAGTTGGTCCACTACAGCAGAGGTACCACTCCCATTTTACAGGTTGAGGATCATTTGAGGGAGCGGGACAAATATTTGGAGGAGCTGAAAAGACATTTACTGCGGGCCCAACAGATAATGAAAACTAAAGCTGATGAACACCGGAGGGATGTGCAGTTTGTTGTAGGTGATCGGGTTTACCTTAAGCTCCGTCCCTACAGACAGAAGACATTGGCCCATAGGAACAATGAGAAGCTGGCGGCCCGTTGCTGTGGACCATTCGAGATTACCGCACAGATAGGGAATGTGGTGTATCGTCTGGAGTTACCCGCTACCTCCACTATCCACCCTGTTTTCCATGTCTCACAGCTGCGGCGAGCGGTTGTGGACCATACTCTATCGCCTACTCTTCCTCCCACCCTGACAGATGACATAGATGTGATGCTTGAGCCACAGGAGCTGACTGGTGTTAGACAGGCCGCAGCTGTGACACAAGAAGTGCTGATCAGATGGAGAGGACTGCCAGACTATGATGTTACATTGGAGCCCCATCGGGTGATACACGACTAATTTCCAGACTTCAACCTTGAGGACACGGTGGCACTTTGGGGGGAGTAATGATGCGACGCGGGTCCGTGAAGGGGCGCACGAGGGGGCGCGCAGGTCTATTGAGGGGCCGGTTCAAGTCTATCAAAGGAGGTGACGACTTGGGTCCACCACGGACCCGTGGTCAAACTTGTAGTTTCACAATTATGAGGGGGTCGTTTAGTAATTCAACAATTAGCTAATCCCTCCTTAAGCAAGGGCCGGCCGGCCCTAGAGAGGGATCGAAGAATTGATTTGTGAGTCTTTTTCCTACATAGAACCCTAGATTTATTTCTTGCAATTGTTTCCTTTAGTTCCTATTGTTAGTTTAGCCCTAGATTTAATTGTAGTAGCTTTTATTGTTAATTTCAGATCAGTTCTTGTAAAAATCCTATTTTTATTAGTCCACATCCATAAAAATTCTACCTTTATTCCCACAAAAAGCCCTAGACGCATCAGAGACACCGGGGCATCTGATGATGGTGTTAAGTTCTTCTTTCCCTTATTTTACGGTGGCAAGTATGCCCCCTAACCCTTTTTACAGCCTCGATAAATGCGGGATTGCTTTGATTTGAGACGATATTTTTTGCATGATTGTTGTGATGAAATATTGGAGCTATGAAATTCATTGATGTGGGCTGTTTAATATTTTTATTGGGCCTTGCTCTTATTATTGAGGGGGGTTTTAGCTTTGTTCCTCTGGTTGAGGCTCTGGATGTTGTGTTCTGTCCTTGTCAGACTTGTTCTTTCTCATGTGGTTCTAGATTTTGGGTGTTTGATATCTGTTTGGCTTTATTCATCTGACCGAGGCTCTGGATGTTGTATTCTATCGCTATCGGCCATGTTCCTCTTCGTAAGGTTTTGGATTTTGGGTGTTTGGTCTCTGTTGGTGTTTTTACTCTGACTGATGCACTGGATGCTGTGTTTTGTCCTTATTGGCCTGTTCCTCTTCCCGATGTTTTGAATTTTCAGTGCTTGGTCTTTGTTTGGCTTTGTTCCTTTGACTGAGGCGCTGGATGTTGTGTTTCTGCCCTTGTCGGACCTGTTCCTCTTCATGCGGGTCTAGATTTTGGGTGTTTGGTCTTTATTTGGCTTTGTTCCTCTGACTGACGCTCTGGATGTTGTGTTCTGTCCTTGCGGCCATGTTCCTCTGCCTGCCGGATTTTTGGTGTTTGGTCCCTGTTTAGCATTGTTCCTCTTCTTAAGGTTTGAAAATTTGGTTAAAGGACGCGGTTGGGTCCCTGTTCTTGCCTTTGAGGTCTTGCCGACCATTTCTTTTGGGTTCTGATTTTGTTGCACCAAGAATTTTATTTACGAGGGGTATGGTATTTGATGTTCATATCTCAATGATGATATGTGATGATTTTCATCTCTGAGAATGATACATGTGATGGAAAATAGACAAATTGCAGTAATACTGAAAATATTTCAAAAAGTATAAACTGTAGGATTCATATGTATAGATGAATAGATGATTAGACTGTATGATTGACCATTTTAATTAGTCTCTTGTAGCTGTTTTTTGGGCTATGCTAGTATTTTTTGTTGATTATGTTGATTTTCTTGATGATTTCAGTTTATGTCCCAAATATTGATGATGATATTGATTTCGGTTGGTATGGCAATAACGATTATTCCCTAAGGTATATGCCTAATTCACAACTATAAGGATTAACACATAATTATGTCCTCTTTGAGTTAGACACTGAGGTTGTCTTTTATTTATGATATGCATAATGTATTTCCATAAAATAAGCTGTTATAACCAATAATTCCATTACATGATTACATCTTAATACACGTAGTGGTTATATTTATTTCCATACATATAATACTAATACTACACCCAAACTTTGACATGATATTGATTTCTTATGTATTATATTACACTTTATAATGCTTCATATAAAATCATTGTACATATTCACTATTACGATCATTGCTCACGATCACTGTACATGTTCATGGTACTCACTATGCCGGAGTACATGGTCATGATACTGTTCTCGATTATTGCACTTGATCACATGAAACTGTGTTTGTCATCTTACCTGATATTGCATTTAGAATAGAACACATGGGGATGAAAAATTTATTCTCTCAGAGGGTACGGATTCTTACTGTATCTATATTTTCCATCTCTAGTAATGGAGGCATGGCTATATATTATCGGCACCTTTAGGTGTGCAAACACATGACTCGTGTTTCTGTTTATTACTAAGTTGCATATTGTATACTCGGACATGAGCACAATATTAGATTTTAAGGATATCACACTACTGTTACTTAGCCTAGTCATTGATTATATGATGATCGTGGTTTTAAATATCAGATATCAGTTTCGTATCGGATTTGCTATATTGGATATCAGATATCAGATATCGGAGGATAAATCGGGGATACGTGCAAATATCGGGTTGGTCATATATAACATGATAAATATACAATTATAATATCATAAATATCCATGATTGTTCATATTACCAAAATAGCATCAATATGATCACATAAAATTACGATAAATGCATTAAGTAACCGTTAACACTAACATATTATATGTAATACACTAATACGGCCCGTCTACAAATTAACAAAATATTAAAACTTAATACACTGCATGAATAGAAAATGAATTAAAAGATTATCATAAAGATTGGCTTACCTCCACATTATATAACAAGATCATTCTGCACACGTCTCTGGCACGAATGCTTCAGCATATGTAACTGCTTTTGCGTCAGAATCAAAACTATCTGAAGATGACGACTCTGAGGAGATTCATGAATCAGAACCTAAAACTTCCTCCTCCATCATTTGCTTTTTCCCCTTCCTCTTTTCCGAAGATGATACGATGGCTTTTTTCTTTGTAGTCTTTAATCTTTTACTAGCTATTGACATTGGATAGGACCCCATCATTTCTTTAACTTGCCTCCATGTCGGCCTTTCTGTAGGACAGACTTCATCCTTCTCCTCATCTGAAGCAACAAAAGTATCTGCTGATTTTTGAGACATCCATTCAGTCACCTTGCTCTCCGTAATAGAACAAGCAGATATGATATCGGTGCTTTTGCTATCAAATCTTTCTTTTAGCTGTTCATTGAATTTGACATAGACTAAGTCTTTCAATTTATCGGTGCATAGTCTATTCCTTCTCTTTATGTGAATCTGTTAATGAAAATATAATAACCGATTAGCCATCATGAGAAATATATATAGTAAGGATCAATGGATGATAAAAAAATTTATTTAAAGGTTTTTCATCTAAAACACACTCCAATTTCTTTTACAACCACTTGAGATAGTGGTTAATCACAAAATTTTCATGGTCATCTTCAAATCATGCGTTGTGCCACCATGCAGAAGCCACCAAATAATTAAAAAAAAATAAAAAACCAAATTCAAATTTCTTTTAGTTTAAACATTAAAATTTCAAAAATGCTATAAAAGAAATAGGAAATTGATATTAGTAGTTATACTTGGATCAAATGCAGGATTTTTAAATTGCCTTTGCGCTACTTTTTTTACCAAAAGATCTGTTTTGATTTTGATACAACGACAGTTTGGAAGCTAATTTTGTTTTGCATGTCAGGATCATAGGCATACATACTAAACATGCACTCTGTGAAACCATCAGCAAATATACCATCTCTATCAATTTATTACAAATGCATTGCTATAGAAATATATACATGAAAATTCATTTAAATCCGAAACGCAGAACAAAATCTACGAAATGGAAGAAATTGCGCGAAAACTAAAATATTTCCAACTGAAACCGAAATCGAGTTTTCAAACCTTAATTTTTTCCTAACCGGTATGAGTCCGCCAACTGCTATTTAAAACACTCGTTTTTCATTGCATTTTCTATCAAAAATTTGAATGCTTAAATTCATGTTATAATCTTGTCTGGTCATTGTCATACTCTTTCTTAATGTGGAATGGTTAAAATGCATGATCAATGCTAACCCACCACTTTACCTTAACGATTTTAATAGTGACTTGAACACTGGACACCAGTGTCAAGTTTTCGAGTGTCGAAGTATCTAACAAGCAAGTTTATAGTAATAGGATATGGAGACATGAATGTAATGTGATGTAATATCTATTTTACAATTAAGGGAGAAATCTTGCTAACAGGTACAAAGGGGTGGTAGAAGAGTGGTCATGATTTAGCCATGTCAATATGGAGGGGATGGAGGGGTTGGTAGAAGAGTGGTCATGATTTAGCCATGTGGGTGTGGGTATATCTCTGGTTGTGGTCTTGGGTGCATGAGGATAGGGTTGAGTGATGGAAGGGGGTGATGGGAGGTGATGGGAGAGAAGAGAGGAGACACCCATAGAGATACCCAAGTCCGGGTGAGACCCACGGCATTTGACGGGGGGTTTGGAGCCCGTGCACTATGTGCACGAGTATTTTCTAGTAATATAATATAACATGTGTATACCATTCCCAAGTTTAGAGTTCCAATAGGCTCTCTTTACATCGACATAGAAAAGATCATGACATGGGTCTTGGTGATTGTGAGATTAAAAGAAACATAGTTCTCATTATATTTGCTTGTTTCTATTCCTCCATTATTTCCCAAATGGATTCTTTTTAGAAATTATTTCTAATCCTTTCATTTCTTCCCACAAAGATACTCTTTCTTATATATGTTAGGCATGAGCTATGTCCAGTCGTGGGACATGGGTGTCAAGTGTCAAGTGTACTAATGTGTCTGAGCATCTGACATGACAAATTTTTTTAAAAATGGAGGGTTCTGGTGACACTCGGTTTTATGATATGCCACTTTGTTTCTAGCGTAGTGCCTAGCCAGGAACCTGGATACAAATTAGAATTCTACCATCAACTTGAAGCCCATTTGTGAATTTCCATCTTACATTTTTTGGGATCAAAGATCCAATTTTATGGGAGAATGTGATGAATACAGATCATGTAAATTTCCTTATGGAAAATTTTCCATCTGAAGTTATTTCTCTGGGAAGATGGGGTAAAAAGAATCATCTCTTACACAGCTTAGGGCACGGTATGTACTTTATGCGCTCTCTGTTTCATGTTATGTATGCATTGACATTCATCTACATGTAAATTGGTGGGACATAATAGTACATCATATGTAAAGTTTTTCCCCTAGTCAGTGAATAATATTTATGCCAATTAGCTTTTGATAACATTGCTAGTTGGCAAGCTGATAGTGGCCCATCTCCTAATTCCAGCTGAACTTAGGGAAACTTTTTTGCGTCTGCATGTCTGGAGGGGAGGTTATACTTTAGTACTTAACAGAGCACATTGTGTCTTCTTTAGCCATTTTTTCCACATACTGAAGTTGAAGAGCTGCACTGACATAAGATACCTCTTTCATTCACTGAATTAAGAACTGAAGCTGGATCCACCTGTTAGGTCATAGAGGATGGTGGTTAGGAAAAATCATAGTAAATCAAAAATGATGTTTAGAGTTGTAGAATTTGTGGGTTTATCAGTGCCTTCATCATTTTCAGTTGTTTTATTTGATAAACAAAGTGATTCAGGGAAATGTTTAATTTAAATTATAGTTAATATTGATATTGTGGAAATCATCATATCTTGCATGTTTGTTTCATTGTATGTACACATTGTAGAAAATGTTTGTTTGCCTTGTTTTGCGTGATGTACCCGTTATAGATGGCTCGTTCATATTTGTGCCGTCATTCCGCTTTTGATCACAGTTGTCAAGTTGACAGGGTTCGATCACTAAGGTATTTCAATATGCCCTCCACCTGGTCGGATCTTGCTCTGTATTGACATTTTACATGATGATTTTGTTTAAACGTTGATTAAGTTCAGGTTTTTGTCCATCTGATTCTGACATATATATGTATTTAAGATTACATTAGTTTAGGTATCTGTCCATCTGAACTGACATATATCTGTATCTAACATGTTTAATTGCATTTTATCTGTAGGAACTTTCCTATTCTTTCTAGACAGTAGATAATCTGCTTTTGATGAAGCTTGTATTGTTGACGGTAGAATCTCAATTTTTATATGATAGCATTGTATCGGCAAGCTCATTTCCATATCTTTTAGGGTGCCTCATGGGTGATGAAGTTGATGGTGTTCCTGGAATTCAGCATTTGGTTCCTGGGTTTGGTCGTAAGACTGCCCTGAAGCTATTAAAAAAGCACGGTTCTCTGGAGAATTTGCTCAATACAGCTGCCATCAGAACCGTAGGCAAACACTATGCCCAATATGCTCTCACCAAGTATGCTGATTATCTACGGAGGAATTATGAAGTGCTCAGCCTGAGGAGGTATCTAATCCTTGATACATGAGCATATCAAGAGCTTTAATTTATTGAAGGATCTATTCTTTATGAATTCATTTCCGATTAACCAAATCTATTGCTGTTGTCTTGCGTTAACATTCTCCTGCAACCTGTTCATTCCTTTTAATACACATATATACACCTTTTATAAACAAGTGCGATGCAACAAAGAGATAAAACCTTGTGGCAAGACATCTGGGGTTCATATCGTGTTTACCGACGGCTATGCTCTGTACCTCGACATACACACGGTATACATGGTATTTATTGCCAGTAAACTGTCTGTCTTGCAGGGATGCTGACATTCACATTGAGGAAGAATGGTTATCAGAGAGGGACACATGCCAGGACTCCGCTGTCTTGTCAAGTTTTTTGAAGAGGTTGGATGAAACTCGGAAGCCACGTAATAGGTACGTGCTGTTTTGTTAAAGGTCATATTCCAACTTAATGGTGCTTCCAAAATTCTTGAAGCACAAGTTTGGCAATGAATTTGCATTCTGGTTATAGTGAATCAAATATGTGCCAGCTAGCATATCCACATCCCCATTTCCCCGCCACCCTTCTGTCTCTTTACTACATTTGCTTTAAACAACAATTTCTCACTTTTTCGTAAATACACAGAAAGTTTCACTTGTTGATTTACCTGCTTGTTTTTAATGGCATTTGGGTTGAACAACATATCTCTGCTGTCGTTTTTGTGAGATATGTTGAAAGATTCAATTGTTAGTAAGTGCCCCTTTTATGTTAAGGGTTATAACATGCTTGTACTTTCTCCAACATTGTCACAAGTATAATACACTGAATTATGATCTCGTCCAAGTTAGTCCATTGCATGCTTTCTAAAGAACTTCGACGTAGATGCATGATGTCCTCATTTCCCCCACTTTGGGATGTGAATATTTGATAAAGGGAATGGGTGGTTTAATTTGAATAATAACCGGCTCGCTCTTAAAAGTCAAAGAAGCTTACACAGGAATTGTATTATTATCATGAGAATAATGGATATCATATGCCATATGAGCTAAGGCCTCTTATGCGATCTTGAAGAGTCAATCCTCCCATATTTTTAGATGATTGGAACTTATTATTTGATCTTCATACTCTAAAACCTTAAAATACCAATTATCAAATATCGGGTGAACCCAATGTGGTTTGCTTGTTCATTTACCTGTTACAAAAAGGTTCTATTCTTGTAGAACCATTAAATTTGCGACGAGAGAATGAAGGAGCATAACTCTTTGGGTTACCTAATATTTGATGTTTTGAGATGTTAGAATATGAAGATCAAATGGATTGTACTGACAATCCAAAAAATATATTAGATCGACTTTTCGACGTTGCATGTATAGCTTTATCTCTGACGTGATCATCACGTTTCGTCGCCGACACACAAGAGGAGGGCCGGACCCAACCGCATGATTCAGGGGCGTATTCGTAACTTTTGGGCCTTTTTGTATTATTTTATTATTGTAAGGGGTTTTGCATTAATAGTGCAAAACTTAGAATATTATATATAAGGAAGGTGCGGTCGGCTCTAGGGCATGCTTATTTTGCGATTTTGTCAAAAGAGGTGAGATTCTTCACTCATCTATGGGAGAGTGCAGAGATCCTTTTTAATCGGCGACTTGGTAGGGTGATCGTCTTTATATTATGATCAAGATATCTTTATTTCGGTTTTTATTCAATAAAAATCGGATTTTTGTCTTCGTTCCTGTCAATTTGGTATCAGAGCATTTACGATCTATGGCGGCGGCAACGAGATCCAAAGATCGAATCGATGCGGTTGAGGAAAAATTCAATGGGGAGATTGACGGCATGAAGAAAACCCTAACGGAACATGGCAAATCATTGACAAAGTTAACGACGTCTCACGACGGACAAAACGAGACCCTTACCCATATCGTCCAACTCACGATCCTCACGGCAAAGGGTGGAAACGACGGCGCAAATACTAATTCCACGAATAAGGCGACACCTTTGGAGGGGTAGGGAAAAATGGAGAACTACGGGGAGGGTTTGCTTTTCGACGCTGATCAATAATTCGAAGACGACGAGGAAGAACCATGGATGAAGGAGGACATCACCACGATTCATCGAAATATGGGAGGGGTCCGGCCGAACCCTAGGAGCACCTATGACATCCGGCCGGCCCAGAATCTGTCCAGAAGTGGCCGGCCGGCCTTCCACAGCAAACGGTAGGGCCGACAAAACCCTGTCGGCCACCAGCAGGGTCGACCGACCGTGTCAGATGCTCCAGAGGGGCTTCAACAACACCGACAGGGCCTGCCGAGGGCTCAACAGCCCCAGCCGCACCCCTGGCAGCCGTCAGGGGTATTTCTGGCCCCCTTTGTCTCAGACATCAGCATGAATGCATGGATAGGGGCGTTACGGCTTCGATGATGATTTTCAGCCGCCCAACGGCCCTCCAGGACAGACATACAACGATGGTTATTATCCAGGAGATGGAGGGAGGGATGATGACTTCGAAGATGATGTGCAATGAGCTTATGCAGGGGGAGATGATTGTGGAGACTAATGTAGTCAATGAGATGGCCCAAGGGGGGCTTCGAGGGGCACATAAACAACTACCATCCCAACCGCCAGACATCACGAAGGGAGAGCAGAGCAGGGGAACTTCGGGTTGGACAATAGGATCATGAAACTGAAGAGGCCCATATTTGAGGAGAATCCTCATGCGTGGATCTACATGGCGGAGAGTTTTTTCACTGTGTCTAGCATGACTGAAACACAGAAGCTGGAGGCGGCAACAATATGTCTGGAGGGCAAGGTTCTTGGGTGGTATCAGTGGAGGGAGCAAAAACACCCTTTTTGCTCTTGGGAGGAGATCAAGGATTGCATAATGGAGAGGTTTTAGGAGACCCATGTGGGAAACTCACAGGAGCAGTTATTCGCCCTCAGGCAGGACATGACTGTTAAGAAGTATAGGGAGCGATGCGAGACACTATCTGGCGAGTGCGGGGGGTCTCTGATGAGACGTTGGAGAGCAATTTTATGAAGGGCTTGAAGGCCATCATTCACTCAAGGCTTCGTCTACATAAGCCTCAGGGGGTTGATGGAGGTCATGAAGATGACGCAGATGGTAGAGGACCACCAGATGGAGGAGCGGAGGTCCAGGGGCAGCTGTAGTGGGTAGGTGTCCCACGGTGTTTCGACAACGACAGGGGGCAGAAGGCAGCTACAAGGACAAATCAGCGAGTAAGGAGAAGGGTGGGGAGAAGAGCAGTGCACCGCTAGCAGCGGCCAGTTCAGGAGGATGACCGATGCTAAGATGAGGGAGAAGATGTAGAAGGTGTTATTCTTTCATTGCGGCGAGAGGTTCACCCAAGGGCATAGAAGCACGGTGCCAAGCTCCAGGTGTTGCTACTAGATGAGGAGGACGATGATGGTGTGGAGGATGAGACCATCGAAGCTGAGGAGGGAGAGCATCACCATTTAGACGTGGCGGAGGTTTCCTTAAACTCTGTGGTAGGGATCACACCGAACCATACTATGAAGTTGACATGATACATTTATGAACAGGAGGTGACTGTACTGATTTACAGTGGGGCTACCCACAATTTTATCTCCAGAAGGGTGGTGGAGTAGTAGGGGCTTCAGCTGGTGGACACATACAGTTTTAGTGTAATGATGAGGATGCGCAAGATGGAGAGCAGTAGAGGCATGTGCCGTGGGTTGATTCTGCCATTGCAGGGAATTCAGGTGGTGGGAGACTTCCTTTGGATCCGGGGAGCACTGATGTGATCCTGAGCATGAGGTGGTTGCAGACACTAGGGGACATGAAGGTGATTTGGAAGCTGCTCAGGATCGAGTTCCAGGAGGACAAGAGGACAATGCTGTTATAAGGGACCTCAGTCTATGCGGGATCATGGTCTCACCGAATACTATAGCGAGGACCATCCAGGCAGAGGGGGTGGCTTTCTGGTGGAGTTACAGGGGGTAGTATGCAAGGACGAAGCTGGGACGGAGAGTGTGCATCCTATCCCATGAGAGGTGCAGCAGTTACTGGGACAGTTTGAGGAGATTTTTCAGGAGCCCCAGGGTCTCCCGCCCCTAGAGACTATGAGCATGCCATAGTACCGTGGGAAGGCGTGTCTCCTATCAGCGCGAGGCCATACCGTTACCAACAGGCTCAGAAGGACGAGATAGAGAGGATGATGACGGAGATGATGCGGGCTAGTGTCATCCAGCCCAGTGTGAGTCCTTTTTCTAGTCATGTACTGCTAGTAAAGAAGGACGGGAGTTAGCGTTTCTACATGGATTATAGAATGCTGAATAAGGAGACAGTTCTTGACAAGTTTCCCATACCTTGATTGACGAGCTCCTGGATGAGTTACATGGATCATCCATCTTTACAAAGATTGATCTTAAATCAGGCTACGAGCAGAGGATGTGCCTAAGACCGCCTTCAGGACTCATGAAGGCCACTATGAGTTCCTGGTTATGTACTTTGGCTTGACCAACGCCACTGTTACCTTTCAGGCTTTTATGAACATGGTATTTCACCACTATCTCAGATGATCTGTACTGGTATTTTTCGATGATATTCTTGCGTACAGTCGTTCCTTGGAGGAGCACTTGGACCACCTGCATGTAGTATTTCAGGAGCTACAGTACCATCAGCTTTACTTGCATGTAATATTTTAGGAGCTACAGTACCATCAGCTTTATGCGAATAGGAAGAAATGTCTATTTGGCTAGCCGCAGGTGGAATACTTAGGGCACATAGTGTCTTCAAAAGGGGTGGCTGCAGATAGATCAAAGATAGAGACAATGTTGGACTGGTCGCGTCCCATTACACTAAGGGGCTGAGGGAGTTCCTTGGTCTGACCGGGTATTATATGCGATTCGTGCAAGGATATGATACTATCGCTTGGCCACTCACAGAGCTGCTAAAGGACAAATTTCTTTGGGGTGACGAGACTACACTTGCATTAGAGGCCTTAAAAAGGCCATGACTACAGTACCTGGCTCTATCAGACTTTACCAGACCATTCATTATGGAGTCAGATGCTTCGGGACACGGGCTGGGGGCTGTGCTGAGTAGGATCAGAGGCCTATTGCATATTACAGTCAGGTGCTGACAACAAGGGCTATATTGAAGTCTGTATACGAGAGGGAACTGATGGCTATAGTCTCGTCGATTCAGAAGTGGGGGCTTTATTTGTTGGGGCGGAGTTTCTTGGATCGCACAGACCAGAGGAGTCTGAAGTACCTGCTGGAGCAGCGCATGTTAGCAGAGAACTTCAGAAGTGGCTGCAGAAGCTTATGGGATACAAATTTGAGATACAATACCGTACAGGGCTGGAGAACAAGGCTGCAGATGCACTGTCGCGACATGCTAAGGATATACGCTTAACAGCCTTGTTTGTTCCTGTACTGTCAGACTGGGAGCCATTGCTGCGTGAGATTGAGGAGGACCGGGAGTTGGCAGAGATCCAGAAAGCACTTTTGCAAGGATCAAAAGATCACCCAGGCTACACTTTGCAGGACGAGAGGCTATTATATCAGGGGGTCTGGTGATACCGTGAACTTCAGCACACATTTCCATTATTCTACAGGAGTTCCACATCAGTGCGGTGAGGGAGCCATTCTGGAGTCCTCAAGACCTATAGGCGGGTGGCGAGAGAGGTCTGCTGGAAGGGAATGAAGAAGGATGTCTCGACAATGGTGGCAGAGTGTGACGTTTGCCAACGTCACAAATACATGGAGATGGTCCTAGGTGGTTTTTTGCAGCTGTTATCCTTGCCAGAACGGGTCAGGGAGGATCTATTTATGGATTTTATTGATGGGTTGCCCAAGTCTGGGGGATTCACAGTGGTACTTGTTGTGGTAGACCGCCTCAGCAAGTATGCACATTTTATACCATTTTGGCATCCTTACAGTGCAGTGTCAGTGGCAGAGGTGTTTCTGAGGGAGATCATTTGTTTGCATGGTCTGCCGAAGTCCATTGTCTTTGATAGGGACATGATTTTCTTGAGTAGGTTCTGACAGGAGCTCTTCAGGCTGCAGGGCACAGTATTGAAACGGAGCACGGCTTACCATCCACAGACTGTCGGCCAGAGTGAGGTTGTCAATAGAAGTATTGAGACCTACATACGATGCTTCATTTTAGAGACTCCAAAGTTGTGGGCACGTTAGCTAGCTTGGGCGGAGTACTGGTACAACACGTCTTATCACACTACTGCACAGACGACGCCTTTCGAGATATTGTATGGATGGGACCCTCCACACTTGTTGCATCATTGGTAAGTGACGACACCTGTTTCAGAGGTGGAGCAGTACTTAGCTGAGAGGGATCGGGTTTTAGAGAAGCTGAAGTATCATTTGGTCAAAGCTCAACAGATCATGAAGACTATGACAGACTCTACATCGTAGGGACGTGCAGTTTGATGTGGGAGATATGGTCTATCTGAAATTGTGGCCTTATCGTCAGAAGTTCTTAGACCACAGAAGGAATGAGAAGCTATCCCCTCGCTACTTTGAGCCTTATGAGGTAGAGGCCAAGGTGAGACCGGTTGCCTACAGATTGAGGTTGCCACAGGATCGGTCATCCACCCTGTTTTTCATGTGTCCTAGCTTCGTCAGGCGATTGACAATTATACACCTTCACCATTACTTCCAGATACATTGATAGAAGACATGGAGGTGATCTTGAAGCCTGAGGAATTGAAGGGGTCCGCATGGGAAGCGTTGGGGAGAGCAAAGTATTGGTGTGATGGAAGGGCTTACCAGAGCATGAGAGCACATGTGAGTTGTTAGGCGTCATAGCGTAGCAGTTTCCTAACTTTCACCTTGAGGACAAGGTGGCTCTTTTGGGGAGTAGTGATGGGATCATCACGTATCGTCGCAGAAGCACAAGACGAGGGCCAGACCCGACCGCGTGATTCAGGTGCGTATTCGTTACTTTTGGGCCTTTTTATTATTTTATTATTGTAGGGTTTTGCGTAAATTGTGCAAAAGATAGAGTATTATATAGGGGGAGGTGTTGCTGGCCCTACGACATGCGTATTTTGTGATTTTGTCAAAAGAGAGGTGAGTTTCTTCCCTCGTCTACGGGAGAGTGCGGACGTCCTCTTTAATTGGCGTCTTAGTAGGGTGGTCGCCCCTATATTGTGATCAATGTATCTTTATTTCGGTTTTTATTCAATAAAAATCAGATTTTTGTCTTCATTCCTATCAATTTTATTTGTTAGAGACACATCCCATATTAGGCCCCTAACCTAGCCTATTTGTTAGAGACACATCCACTACTAGGCCCATAACAATAGCCCATTTGTTAGAGACCCATCCCCTACTATGGACCCATCCCATACTAGGCCCATAACATCTAACATCCAACCCAAAACCGATTTGTGTTAGGTGGAGAGGCCCTCTAATACTTAAACCTTTCTTTTATTTTGTTGATATCTGATGTAGGACTAATATGATCGTAACATACCACTACGCTTCCGACAACCACCGTCCACGGCGGCCCACTCTGGGGTGCCCATTCTAAGTGGCCCACTCTGGCTCTTATCAGGTCGCCCATTCTTAGGTCGCTCCTTTCCCAGGTCGTCCCTTCTGCTTTCGACAACCACTGTCTACGGCGGCACACTCTGAGGTGCCCACTCTGACCTTTACCAAGTCGTCCCTTCTTAAGTCGCTCCTTCCCCAGGTCACCCCTTCCGCAACGTGGGTCGTAGCATGGGACTTGCTCTGATACCATTTGTTAGAGACACATCCCATATTAGGCCCCTAACCTAGCCCATTTGTTAGAGACTTATCTCATACTAGGCCCCTAACAATAGCCTTGCTATGGACCCATCCCATACTAGGCCCATAACATTTGGGTTCACACCTCAATTGTTAAATATTAGCTAGCATCCAACCCAAAACCAGTTTGTGTTATGTGGATAGGTCCTCTAATACTTAAACCTTTCTTTTCTTTTGTTCATTTTCGATGTGGGACTAATAGGATCATAACAATCTCATTGCCCCATGAAACCCATTATTCTCTATTATCATACAGATTAAAATATGTATCTTATTTGAATATATAGTCATATGTTTGTAATGGTAAAAACAGGATTAAATGGAAAATATATTTGTCATATAGGAAATCCATTATTTCAGGTTAAGTGAATCCCTACTTTCTTGGGTTGAGTGAGTCCTCAATTCGAATCTCTTTTTAGTTATATTTTTCTATTCTTCTTTAAATTTTTACCTCAATAAATCATGTTTTAGTGTAGTTTTTTAAAAAAATTCATCCGTATATTTCTCTTGCATCAAAAATAACATTAGAGCAGGCTTCCATTCATGGTAAAAATTCAATGGTTTTAATTGGCACAAGCAACAACGGCTTTCGACATCTCGTTCTATGAAGAGATTAAGAAAATTAAGTTGGAAAAGCAAACTGTTGATTTCTCTACACAAGGAGTGGTTTCGCCAACATTCAATGTTTTGGATCTATACGCTTGAGGATGAGCTCTTTTGAAGAGGGAAAGAATGATGAATGGAATGAGTAGTTTACTTTGAATAATAATTCACATGCTTATAAAAGTCAAAGGAGCTTAATAGGCAACAATATTATTGCTATACATGGTAATATATATATCTTATTGAATAAATAGTCACATAGTTCTAATGGTAAAAAGGATTAAACGACGATAATATTTTTCATGTTGGAAAATCCAATAATATAAAGGGGAGGTTATTATGTTTAAAGATAGTTTTGAAGATGAATATATAATTGGTGGTCTTTGTTTCCAATTCGAGAGTAAGATTGCCTTCTACACGGTGGTATGTGAGTCCTAACATCATTTGAGTGAAGCTCCATAGGTTGAGTTCCCATTTCTTAGGTGAGTCCATACGTTGTATATATTTATAGTTGTCTTTGTATTCCTCTAAATCTTTGTCTTAATAAATGTAATTGTCCATATTTAATAAGATTTTTTTGGGATTTCTCTTATTTTTCCGATCTTTTTCTCATTCTTTTCTTTTCTTTTCCTCTTCATTTTCTTTTCTTTTTCATTGGCCCAAACCGCCGGCCCACATATCCTTTTCCTCTTTTTCCTTTTATTTTACTTGCTCGGCCCACGCCCACTTCCATTTAATACCACCCACAACCCACGCAACCTCCAAGCGAACAAAAGAAAGGAAAAAACACACGGTTGCGTTTCTTTCTCTCACCCACCCTCTTCTTTTGACAAACTAACCATAGCGGAACTGCCGCCATCCCCTCAGCTCTCTCATGTGAGCAAAATCGACGATGCCGACATCCCCTCATCTCTCTCTCCTCTCTAGCACGTGAGCGGAACCGACAACACCTCTCGTCAGCTATGCGATATTTCCGCCACGATTTTGTCACGTTTTCTTCCGACGGATTTCCCTCACTTCCGATAACTTCTCCTCTTTGGTTTTCATGGGGTTTAAACTCATGAAGATTTTCGTTTTCCCCCAACCTTTCAAATTCCAGTCTTTTTGGTTTGATCTTTGATTTTGAGTGTTGCTCGGGGCCAAATCCTTGCAAAGCTTTCAACTTTTCTCCTATTCGAGCAATCGTAGATGCGGATCGGATCGGCAAGGTGATAGGGCTCGATTGTGGACTGCTCGGCTTCGGTTCACGGTAGATTATGTTTTAAGTTTTGATTGCGGACCGGCAAGGTTTATGTATTCAGTTTTGACTTGATTTCTGAAAGTTATCAAAGCTATAAATTCTCGAACTTTGTTGCATAGTCGCTTGTGGGATTTTTGGAAGTTGCGAAGAGGATGATTTGGTCGTGGGGAGTTGTTTTTCCCTCTGATTGTCGACTGCGGGGCCTTGTTGGCTGCAGGTTTTTGTTGGCCGTTGGGTTTGCAGGTTGAGGGGCTCGGGTTCCATGCTCGGTTAGGTTTGGGAATTTATTTTTGTTCTCTCTGTTCGGGGATGGCTCCCTGTTGTGTTCTTTTCTCTCTGATTCCCTGCGGTTAAGCCTCAGTTCACTGATTCACTGCTGTTTAGGCTTCGGTCTTTTGTTCTGCTTGTTCTGGACTGTTTGGTTCATCCATGATCTTGTGGCGACTCGGCTTTTGTCCCATTAACCCTAGAGTAGCCATTAGCATGCCCCCACTCCTTTATAGACTTTTGGAGCTATCTCTGCAGCTGCCACATGGAGAAATACCCAAATCTGATCCTAACCAATTTGTTTCTATTTCATTCACTATGATTTCAATGCTTAATGAATTTCA
This sequence comes from Scilla litardierei, assembly GCA_030789695.1. NCBI lineage: Eukaryota > Viridiplantae > Streptophyta > Magnoliopsida > Asparagales > Asparagaceae > Scilla > Scilla litardierei. The sequence continues at coordinate 817,262,075 of CM061142.1, forward strand.
GATTTGTTTCTGGTTTTTCATTTACACTAAATGTTTGATGTTAAACCTGAAAATTGTTATGGTGGACCGAAGTAGCAACAGCGTAATGATCTCGATCACGTATGATCTGAAAAATAGGTACATGACAATGTCCTTTGTAGTTATTGTAGAGTTACTTGTATTAGCATGATACGATTCAAACTGATACTATTTGACATTAAATTGCGTAGCTAGGTTGGGGCTACAATGTCATTGACATTCGAATAAGTTAAAAGAGTTGCTTTTAAGTTAAACTTGTTGGAATTGATATGTGATCCTCGAGAATGCTGGAACCATGAATTTTGTGTGATAATTTACCTTGTACAAAACCCACTGTCTACGCATATTTAATGATAAGACACTTGGTTGTATAATTTATGAAGCATGCTAAGTAACGATCACCATATGGAATTGAATGATGTAGTTGCTACAATTTTGGAGTAAGATTATATCAACTTATGACATGAAAACCCTGAAACATATAACAATAGTTGCATGACTCCAAATGTTACACATGACACCCACACAGAATAATTGAACGACCTTACACTTGACTCACGAGGTTTAGGGTAACTCATATTAGAGAGAGTGCGAGAGTAATTGGAGCCATGCTTTCGGCTCGCTGGGGGATCTATCATATATATGTTTACCCGACGAGTTCCCTTTCATATATCTGTATGGACCGTTGGAGGGATCCAGAGGCCCGTTCTATTTCTATTTTGGACTCGGCCCGGGGTAGTCCCCACGTGGTCCAAGGTGGTCTTTGGGTTGCATATCGTGCTCTCTAGAATGAGTCAAGGCTTAAGATTGGTATAACCTTACATCTACTCGTCATAGAACATTTGCATTACATTAATTAAAACAATGCAAACATGTATGCATGCTTTGGCCTGTGTAGTATTACATTTCTAGCCTGTTACATCTCTATTCAGTAACTAACTCATTTGTCTTTTAAATGCTCATAACATGTTCATCATTTTTTTACCCGCATTTCAGCTGCTTAGTGTGCAAGTCTGTTATGTTTTCGTACTTTTCCTCTCATCCTTTTGTTTGTATATAAACCGTTTGATTGGTGTTGGATATAGATCTACTAGGAAAAACCCCGTGCACACGTGCACGGCAAAAATCAAGACGGAGGAACAAAAAAGATCCGATCGGAAGCCAAGGGGAGAAAGCGGAAAAGGGTGGGTAGGTGTGTGGGTATTGTTGGGGGGCCAAAAGTGCAAAACAGCCAAAGCGAGGGTTATTTTTGCAAAACAGGCTACTTTGTCCCAGTCAGCTTGTGACTGGGACAAAGCCCGCTGACTGGGACATTGCAAAACGGGCTACTTTGTCCCAGTCAGCTTGTGACTGGGACAAAGCCCGCTGACTGGGACATGCATGTTTTATAGAATAGATTTTTTAATCATGTGGAACATTTTCAGGTATAATAGGAGGCTTCAGAGTTCTGGTAATGGTTTTCCTCACTCTGAGACGGGCGTTGAGTTGTGTGTCTACTAATTCAGATATGTCTTTATGGTATATTTTCTATTTTGCCTACATTGATTTCACTGGTAAACAGCAGGACCTGCATAATATTGTTATTAGTGATGACCCCCTATTAATCGGGTCGTTACAATAAAGAATGTTTTAGCCTTTGTTTTTCTTTAAATTTCTTCCACACATTTCCTGCATCAAAGTGGTATAAGAATGCGTTCCATCTAGGGTGAAAGCTTGAAGGTTTCAATTGCCACGAGCAACATCTTTCTCTATGAAGATGTCATGAAGTTGCGAAGGAGATGAAAGAGGCCATACATCGGCTTCCTATAATGGACGAGCCTGTGCATTTCGGAGGAGCAACTTCACCATCATTCCAAGTACAAGATCTATATGCTTCGGGTGAGCTCTTTCAAAGAGGGAGAGAATGATATAGGGAATGCATAGTATTATTTGAATAACCCACATGCTTACAAAAGTTAAAGGAGCTTTCAAAACACGAGTATTGTTGATATGCGGGTTAAAATAGGTATTTTATTTGAATAATTAGTCATATGTTTGTAATAAAAAAAATAAAAGGATTAAATGTCAACAATATTTTTCCATATGGGTGGAATCAATTACTTAAAGTGAAGGTCATTATGTTTTGAGGTAGTTCTGATAAAGATGTAATTGGTGGCCTTTGCACCTAAACAAGAATAAAGAGTATTCTCTAAGTTGGTGAATGAGTCCCAATATGGGTTGAGTGAGTCTCTAATTAGTATCCTTTTCAAATTCTATTTTAAGCTCCTTAAATATTTATCTTAATAAAACAGGTTTAGGTCTTTGTTTTCCTTTTGATTTTCTTCCATTTTTTTCATGCATTATAACTTGTACCAGAGCATGTTCCGTCCATGGTGAAAATTTGAAGGTTTTAAATTGGCTCAAGCAACATCAACTGTAGACATCTTACCATATGAAAAGATCAAGAAGAGTAAGAAGTTGGCGAATCCAACAATCGATGACTCTGCACGAGGAGTGGTTTCATCAACATTCAAAAATTTGGATCTATATGTTCGTGGATGAGCAATTTTGAAGAGGGAAAGAATGAAGGGAATGCGTAACCCACATACTCAAAAAATGACAACTGAGCGTAATATGTAATAGTATTATCACCATGCGGTTTAAAATATGTATTTTATTTGAATAAATAGTTACCTGTTTGTATTGGTAAAAAAGATCAAATTGCAATAATATTTTGTCATGGTGGTGAAATCCATTATGTTAAGATTTATGTAATTTTTTATTTGGTTATTGGGCTCTTTTAGAGCTGTACCTGTTTAGTATCCATATCTTATTTGTGTTCCTATTTTATTCCTATCTATGTCAATAAAATGGAGAGAAAATCAACTCTTTTTTCTCAAAATTTCTGATTCTACCATGGTAACAGTGTAAAACCCTAACCTTAATCCCCACAACTAATCACCCTCTGTTCTCCTCATCTTCACATCAATCCTAAAATTAAAAACCAGATGTCTTCTAACAGTCGTCGTCGAAATCCTAAGGCGTCAGATCTGGCATGTCTTAGTTGCTATCGCCTTCATACCGACCTTGTCGTGATTGGATATCTGTGGAGTACACCTGATTGTTCTAATACCACGTGTTGGGATATATGGATAAAAGTAGAAAACACAAGTGAGGTGAATAGGGTTAAAAATTCTATAAAAGAAATCGACAAGAATTACCAAGATAGATTTTTAATCAAAACAATTTACTTGTAAAGTTAAAATATGCAGCACAAATAAGCTTAAATTGCAAGTAAAAGAGATCAATCACTACACAAACACAAAACACGTATATTGGTCGATCAACCCTGACCTACAGCCAGTCCTCCAGCAAATCTTGTCTGAGAGTTCCACTATTGACTTGTAAACTTGTAAAAATAGTACAACCTCCTAACACCAAAACACGGCGTTAAGAAACAAACCTCCCGAACATCGAGAGTAATCTTTCTCTCAAACAAGCCTTGAGAGAAATACTTAACCTTTTCTTTGTTGAAGCACAAGATGTAGTCTTGAGTTGAAGCACATGATATCTAAAGATTTACCAAAAGAAGAAGATGAAAGCTTTGAGTGTATAATGGCCAAAGAGGGATTTTCCTTTTTCTTAAATGAATGAAAACTTTGGAGAGCTGGTAAAACATCAAATTTTTCTTGAAAAAATTTCTGAGAATTCTTCTATTTATAGACATGAGAATCTATAAAAGAGATTCCTAAAAATAGCCTTAAACCGGTTAAAAACGACTAGTTGTGAAAATCCGTTTTGTGCAACGGTAATATCATTAGTCGACTAGGCTATATTTATTAGTTGACTAATGGCCGTTAGTCGAACTAATGATAATACTCTGGTCGGCTAACTTGACATGCCATAGATAAGAAAAAGTCTTTGTTTGGAATTAGTCAACTGGTGTTCATCCATTAGTCGACTAATGATACTGTTAGTTGACTAACTGGATAATACTGGTCGTCTAACCTAATATGTTTGATACGCTGATATGAACCAAACAAAGATCTGAGCTTCCAAGACGCCAATTATAGAGGACATCCGCACTCTCCTGAAGAACGAGAGAGAATCTCATCTCTCTATGAATAATTCTCTTTAAAAATAGCCTAAGGAAATCCAGTTCCCACCCATGGCCTATAAATGCTAATAAGAGAAAATACAATTTTGCAGAAAAATCCAAAAAGACTGAAAATTCTCAAAACACCTCTAAAAATCCGAAAATTTCCAAAACGCCCATAATGTCCCAAAATGCCCCTAAAGTGCCAAAAGTGCAGATCTGCTATTACACCGTCTCTGAAAACCACCTTGTTCTCAAGGTGATATATGAAGTCCGCGGCGGTCCTACTCTAAGTGGAGATGTCCCTATCCTTCAGACTCTTCTTCATCCACTATATCCTCCTCGTCTTCTTTCGCTATCAGAAGCTAAAGCTTGCGCACTCTACAATGGTGTCCTGGGTTGAACCTCTCGTCGCATCTAAAATACACGCCTCATGTGCCGCTTCTCTCGCATCTCCGCATCCGTCATTTTTCAAAATTGCCCTCATGGCGATGGCATCCCTCTCCTCTCCTGACTGGACGGGTTGTCCCCGTCGCTGTCTTCTGCTGTCCTACTGCGGTCTGGATATGGAAAGATGAGCCCGCCTTCCGTCCCTTTAGATTTCTTCTTCTCCATAAGTCGATCCTCCACCATTTGGGCCAACTACATGGCGTCCATTAGGTCCTGGGGCCTTTGCATGCATAGCTTTGTGCGAATAGTGGACTTCAGCCTCTTTATAAAACTTCCCTCTATTGTCTCATGATATTTACCGGACTCGCCCTGACAGTGCATCAAATCGCTCCATATACTCCTTCACAGTGCCGTCCTGTTTGAGAGCCAGTAGCTACGCATACAAATTCCCTTTATGCACCTCGCGAAACCTCTCCACTAGGCAATCCTTGATCTCCTCTCAGGAACGAAAACGACGACGCTGCTCTCTCCACTGGAACCAAGAGAGTGCCTTTCCTTCCAAACACACCGTCGCTGCCTCCAACTTCTGCTCCTCAGTTATGCGGGTTGCTAAAAAAAATCTCTCAGCTATGTATATCTAGCCATAAGGATTCTCACCCTCAAAGATGTGCTTCTTCAGCTTCTGAACCGGCTATCCACCCCAAAAGTACCCTGCTCAGCAGGTCCCTCGTAATGTCTAGGACGGTGGGGCTGATATGTATACCTCCAAAGGTCTTTATGACCTTCTAAGCCCCTCTGACGGCCTCCATCTCTGTTTCCATAATCTCCCCATTCATCTTCGCCAACATAGGAATCCTGATCGTCCACCCCTATGTCCACCTCTTTGCTGTCATCTCCTGACTACTTCTTATAAGTCGGGGTGGGTGTCGTCGTCTCCGTGCAGTATATCGAGGGCCGCGGGGCTCCCGAAACTTGTCAGTATCATCAACAGGCTCCCACAAATACTTTGCAAGATCATCGTAGTCGTAGCGCATCGTCGGGGGGCCTCGGGGCCCTTGGCGGCCTTCTGGATTCACACCGGACCTGTCCCGCTCCTGCATGGGCTCAAATCTTCGCTGATTTAGGGCTAGGCTTTGCTATTTTGGGGCTCGGAGGGGTTGGCATCCCTGCTGGGGGTGCGGCAGCCCCTGTGGGGCACCTTGGAGGGCTGGCTCCCCTGCTGGAGGTGCGGCAGCCCTTGTGGGGTGCCCTGAAGGGGCTGGCTCCCCTGTTTTGCTGCCGACGAAGTCGTCTTTATCTGTTTTGACATCCTAGGATTTCAGGGTTCGCGGCCTTGCATTATGGGCTCCTTTTCTACCTCTACGTAATAGTCGGCGGCGACGAAAAGTAACCTCTCTTCATAATCTTCCATCTTCCCCTTTTCCTTCTCTAAATTTGTCGCCTTTCGTCCAAAATTAGGGTTGTTGCCGACAAAGCCGTCTTTCCCTGTTTTGACGTCTTAGGGTTTCGGGGTTCGCGGCTTTGCATCGTGGGCTCCTTTTCATCCTCCGCGTAATAGTAGTTGGCGTCGGAACGTAACACCTCTTTATAATCTTCCATCTTCCCCTTTTTCTTATCCAAATTTGTCGCCTTTCGTCTGAAATTAGGGTTTTCATTGGCGTTGTCCCCCTTCGCTGATGCGCGTGAGTTGTTGCATGATTTGCGGTAGGTCTTCTTTTTGTTTCTCTTTGAGTCTCTTAACACATTTGCAAGGATTTCACCGTGTTTCGTTAGGGCATCGCCTTGATTCGTTAGGGCATCACCATGTTTCGTTAGGGTTTGCTTCATGCCCTCGAGTTCACCGTTTGTATTTCTCATCGAAAACGTCGAACTTGTCCTTTGATCTTGTTACCGCTGCCATGGATCTTGATGCTTCGATACCAAATTGAATGGAACCAAACAAAGATCTCATTTTTATCAGACAAAAACTGAAAATAATAAGATGGATGATCATAATTGCAGAGGTGGTCACTCTCACAAGACGCCAATTATAGATGATGTCTGTACTCTCCCAAAGAACGAGGGATAATCTTACATCTCTATGAATAATTCTCTCAAAAAATAGCCTAAGAAAATCACCTCCCCACCCTAGCCTATAAATACTAATCAAAGAAATTACATTTTTGCAGAAAAACCCAAAAAGAATTTAAATTCACAAACTGCCCCTAAAAATCTGAAAATTCCCAAAATTTTCTTAATTTTCCAAAACGCCCCTAAAGGGCCGAAAGTGCAGATCTATCATACACCAAGCCTCAGGTTGCTATTAGTCAATTAGGGATATAGCATTGATTGACTAATGAATTCAGAAATGAACAGTTTTGGCCAAAAACCTAGGGAAATGATATGAGATGATATTAAATTAATTCTAATCATTTTTAAGGTTTCCTATGTGTGTTTGAGGTGCTTCATCAAGGCTTAAATAATATAATCCATGACAAGAAAAATAAATACATCAAAATACAATTTTGTCTTGTTTTGTTTCATGATGTATACTTGGAGATCTTCAATATCTTGTCATGGATTCTTCACTTTCTTTAGTTCTTTGTCTTGAACACCTCACTAAGCTTTGTTCTTCTCCTTACATCTACATTCATAATTATTAGCACAACAAATATGTTTACTCATCATCAAAACTTATATTGAGGTGACTCAATATCCAACAATATTCTCTTCAGAGGCGTTGTTCTTTGCCTAACCATGTCATTGGTAGATTTGATCTTCCCATCCTTCATCATCACCTTTGTCAGCCTTGTCTGTCCTCCCCGACCTTCACAACCCTTTATGACTACCCCACCCAAAGCGTCGACACATTTGCTTTTGTCATTGATTGCAGACTTTGTGGTGATTCCTTGAAACACTTCTTGCTCTCTTCTGCCTTAAAATGTTTAACAATGCATTAATCTTCCTTCTTAACCTTCACTGGCATCTTGTTGACCTTGTCACAATTTTCTCGATCTTGCCTTGGCCTAACGATCATCTTTGTCACCACCCTGACCCTTTGGTTTCATTTCCCTTGGATCAGCTATTCAGATTTGATCAAACTCAATCTAGTCCAATCAGATCTGATGAAGGCCTTATTTACCTCGGCATGCTTTACTGTTACAAAAAAAGGAAAAAAAAAGAAAAAAAAAGATATTGTTGGATGTTTCTACGGCAACTTTAGGTGCATCCTTCGCATATTTTTATATGGAAACTTTAGATGTTGGTGTTGATCTGATTGGTCTGGCTACTTGATTTGGATGTTTTCTTGCCGATTTCTATCTGCTCATTCTGCTGCTATTATTTCCTATCTGTCTGATTCTACTGCTAATTCTATTATTATTGTCATATTTAACAATTGGTTTTGGCTCCTATTTGATTCCTTTATCTGTATGGATTGATCTGATATTTGTCTGCTAAGGCTTCATCTGGTGATGATAAGTCCTCAATGGGTGTTACTGACCCTATAATTTCGAAGATTCTGTACTACTATAATGAAGCTTAATGGAACAAATTATTTGTTATGGGCATAGTCCTTCAATATTTTTGACGGCTTACCAAAGAAAAAGAAGCATCTTATCGATCATCCATTCGATCCTAAATCTGGTGACTATGATGATGGGCTTGCTAGCAACTGATGTGCCATGACATGGCTCATGAACAACATAGAGGTGAAAGAATATACAAGCGTTATGTTTCTTAAAACTGCAATAGAGATATGTGATTCCTGAAGGAGATGTACTCTCATAAGTAAAACATCTCTCGAGTTGCAGACTTATATGAGAGGCTATTTACATTGACTATGATGTCAGATCCTTGTGTGAATACTATTCAAAGCTGAAAGGTATTTTGGATGAGATCGATCTGTATCACCATATGGTGTTAGATCTGAAAACACTTTAGAGATCATGATGATCATGTTGTAGTGAAGTTTCTCTCTAGATTAGATGCCTCTTTTGCTACCCAGGTTTATGGACAGTTACTTAAGACTGGGTTTGTTCCATCTGTCTACTACTCTGCCTCATGTTTGACCTATTACTGTCTCTAAGTTGTGACTCCTCCTAATACCGATTGTTTTGCTATGGTTTCTTATGGATGTGGTCGTAGTCGATGATGAGGACGTGATTTTGGGGGAAAGCGCGAAGGCTATGTTGATCAGAAGCTTGTATTTGCTAGATGATAACTCACCATATAGGCAAAATAGTCGTGTTCAAAAATTCTGGATCAAGTTTGGGAGACTCGATTGGACACAAATAGCTAATACAGAGGCACCTCCCACTGTCTTCTTTTATGCAGAGTTTGTCTCTACTTATACTCTAACAGTATAGATTTCATAGCCTAACTATGCGAGACCCTTACGGAATCTAGGGTAGCATCACAGTTATAGGCATCCTATTCTACTACTTATACACCTTCAGGTACCCATGCGTTCATTGTTTCATTTGGTAAGCCTGGGTTTTTAGAATCTAGGACATCATCACATATGACAAACACTAAATATTCATTTCATTTCATGTTGTTTTCTACTTTCATATCGAATAGTTGTCAGTACATCATATGTTTTTGGTCAGGGAGTAGTTCATGCTACTACTTTGTCATCATATGATGTCTTATATGTTCCTAAATTTTCTGTTAATCTTGTATTGATGAGTCAGCTTACAAAGCAGAAAAATTGTTCAATAATATATGATTGCATTTTTAGTCTCGATCTGTGTTGCATCATCATATTTAGGATTGCATTTTTAAATACAGGTTTGTATCATATGAATTTATTTTGTTTATTTGCACAATTAGTGCACACATATAATTTGTATTTAGGATCATGCATATTCATTTGTGTGATTGTTTGACATTGCTTGCTGTTACGTAGTGGTAAAATCAGATATAGAGGATATCTTAATTCAGAAGCTAGAAAATCACCTACAAAAGATATACCTAGAACTTAAAACCGCCATAAATCTAACAAGGGATTGCCTAGAAGCCTTAGAAAACATGTTGATAAAAGAATGAAATCTTGAGGATGACATACAAAGAGCATGATGAACCATATACTAGAATGATTCTAAATGGAAACAATCGAAATAAGAATAATTGGAGATAAGATGGCAATTTTGAGGATAACTTTGGGTGAGATAATATTAGACACTGAGTTAGTATAGATGCTCCCAACTTTGATGGAATATATATTCCTCAAAACTTCTCAGATTGGCTAGAAGAGATGAAACATTTGTTCGAATGAAATCAATTATTAAACGAGCAAATAGTTTAATTTACTAATATAAAACTGATATGGGTTGTAAATATTTTTTGGATAAAAAGAGAGTATATAACATCTATACAGTTGCGGAATGAAATGAAAATTAGAGTCAAATAAAAATAGCTGCCTCTTGTCAATAGAGATCTCATGCTACAACAACTAAATGACCTATGTTAAGGAAGTATGAATGCGGAAGAATACATTACTAAGTGTAATGACCTATTTTAGGAGTGAGTTATAAGATCCTCGATACACTCTAAGTTTCATTCTAGATTAAGAATTGATATTAGATGTGAGATGTTTCCCTACACTATAGATAATGTGTAACAAGTGTTCAATCTAGCCTTAAATTTGGAAGCATAAGAAGCCTACTTTTAAAGCCGAGATGCAACCTAAGCGGTTAAATGATAGCATAACTAAAACTAAAACGATCACCGCATATGGAACAAATGAAGAGGTTAATGTTGGAGAATCCTTACAACAAAAACCTAAAATGGTGCGATGTTTCAAATATCATATGGCTTTGGCTGTTTTGCTAGTCAATATCCCCAATAGGTGCCTACTTGTGGGAGAGGTTAATAGTAAAGATGGATTAATCGAAGAAGAATACATTTCACTTGATGATGCTGGTAAAAAAGATGTCCTAGAGGAGTCTAGTGCTCGCTTATATGTCATTAAGTGTTTAACTACCTCATCAAGGACGGAGGAAGATTGTCGAATGACCAATGTTTTCGTTATCTATATCAAAATTAGAGATAAATATTTTAAAATGATGATTGACGAAGGTAGTTCTACAAATTTAGTCGACATGTCAGCCATGGAAAAGTTAAGAATAAAAGCTGAACCTTAGTCACAACCTTACAACGTTACATGGATTGATAACTCAAATTCTGTTACCCAATAATGTCTAGTGTCTATTTAGTTTTCGAGTTGTCAGGTTATCTGATGTGATATTATACTTATGGATGTTAGACATATTCTGGTAGGTAGATTTTGGCTGTATGAATTAGATGTTGCACATTCTGGGAGAGCCAACACATGGACTTTTATAATTGAGAGGAAAGAAAATTGTGTTGCTCTTTTGGAGACCCAAAAATATAACTGAAAATTAGAAGAATAGGTTGATATATCGTAAGTCACTAACTCCAAATTCATTAGAGTTAGGCTTGGATTTTATCTTTAGTGCATTTTGAGCATTTTACATATGATTTAAGTGCTTTGCATCTCGACACTTATCAAATTTTTACAATTAACAATGATACTCGCGAGTCTGTTGTAGAATTAAATGAAAATTTGTTGGAATTTGAAGTTATAAATGATGATTATAGTTTATCTAGATAGGTTCGTCCTAGAACCAATAAGGAGGCTTTTCATGTGTCCTATAAGTTCTTAACAAGGAGTATCGAGTGATGATCCAAATACGACCGATTCGAATATTTTACGAGAGCTTGATGATACACATTCATCGCCAGACTTTATTATTCACTCTTCACATATGCCACTATGGAGATGATTATGTTTGTTTATCCAGTTATGCTATTTATATCGTCATTCACCATGTGGTTAAGTTTTCAAAATGAGAATAATGATGAGGATCCATTTCGTTTGGATTGGAGATTGCGTCTTTTTTAGAGTTTATTTGAGATAGTCTTTTTGAGTCTTTTTGTTATTTTGATATTATATAAGAGTTTGATTTATTGTAAGTTTTTTAGTTATTTTGATATTTTAGTCCCACACCAAATGTATTTTTTGAAAGTAAAGTTTTAAGCCTTATAAATGCCACAAATTTATTTATTTTTGAGAGTGGGGGGAGAGTATAGAATTTGAGAAATTTAGCGTAAACTTTGTTTGTCTCAAAATTAAATTTTTTACATTGGAGTGCAAAAATGTCCTTTGTTGCCTATGCGTGGAGTCCAACAAAATTTCATGTACGAGGCGTATGAGTCGACGGTTATTTAATATCCGAGGCGTGAGTCCTGAAAATTTATCAGATCATCAATTTTCTTCTTCCCCCCAAATCCACACCATAATTTTCCTTTTCTGGCATGCATCACGTATCAAGTCATGAAACCATTGGTTGCATTGAAACCAAATCATAAGATATCAGATAATCCGATTTAGTGTACACATATCGGAATCTCTGTATTTTATACCATAAAGGATATGACACCATATACAGACCATTAATGCATTAAAACTCCAGCCTTAACAAGGACATTTCATAAATTTATAAATTCATTATTTTCATGAAAGCGTTGATACACAAAATCTACAAGAATTCACGAAGAGGGCAACTTTCATTTTCAACCATAAGTCACACCAATTTTATAGTTACAGAAACACAAGTTAAAGCATATTTTCCTCGAACTTCCTCATTAAAGTTCAATCACATACTATAGAACATAAAATACAAACATATATCACTGTTCGAAATTACTGTTTTACTTACTCGGTTTGCCCTTGCGGTGTCTAGTTGCCTTGCGTGCTTCTTGCCACTTGTTAAGACTAAGTTTTCTTGCTACTTGACTCCATTGCATTAAACTAATTTTTCTTAATTAGTTAAGATTGTTAATTAATTTCATCACTTAATCGGATTATCGTTCTTTATGAAATGCTTAATCATTATCATTAGAAATATCATTAGTGAATTCATTCAATACACGTATACTAATCAGCCACCGTTTATAATAATAGGCTACACACTTATGAATAATTGACATATAGTCTCATTGAGGGTTTAAACGCACAAAAGGTTGAATCTTTAGTTAAACCATGCCATAATTAACCCTAATTACTTAGATTCCGTTTAACCCTTACATAACCACACACAAGTTATCAGCAAAAAGAACACATTTTTATGCTATATAACATACTAATCCTCATCAAGACTTAATCTCTTACAAGCTAGCATCATGATTTATATGATTCAGTTACAAGTATCTAACTATTTAACTTACATCAGGTTCTTCAAGAAGTAAGAGGATGAAAGGTCCCAAACTTTTGAAGCTTAACGACTAAACAAGTTCCATATCCATTTCTAAAGAATTTTAGTTTACGTTTCATTCACGAGAACATAACTTCCATGAAACTCTTGTTAACAATGACAAGTATCTAGTGTCTTCAGTTGTGCCTCAATGAAATTGAAGCAAACCCTTGTTTCTACTTTCTAGTTGAAGCCAGGATGAGGTTGAATGAATAGGACTTGATCCTTCTCTGTCTTTTACTCAAAATTCATAAAGCAAAGGAATGAAAAAGAGGGAAGAAAACAAGTGGTATTTTCTTGGCTTGCTGGTGGACTGCTACGGCGGCTGGTGGTTCGGGGAATGGGGGAAGAGTGACATGCCTTGAGGCCAAGAGAATGGGGAAGGAGAGAGTGTAGAGAGAGAAATGAGAGAGTTTTGAGGGATGAAATGAGACATGCCCCGTTTGGTAACCAGGGTTGGGGCCGTGTTGGTCCCAACCCCATGCTACCACAACCAAAAATGTCCCCAACCCCGGGTTATCGGGGTTGGGGGGTGTTAGCTCGACCTGTGCGCAAAACCATTCATTTTGGGTTGTTCTGCGGTTCTTTTGTTTAATGTTTTTCTGGGGTTGCGGTTGCCTCTCTGTCTTTTTTATAAATTTTTTGACCGAAATTAAAACAAAAAATAATTTTGTAAATTCAGATTAGTTATAAATTAAAATTATTTATAAATTAAGATTAATTTTGTGCATAAAATAAGATTACATACCCTTATACCATAACTCCAATATCAATTGCCAGATAATGAAAAAAAAATTACTAACCGTTACTGTTACGAGGTGGAACTCGCGTACAATGAATTTGTATTAATGGGAACCAAGGGCACGGTGGTTATGTGGAGTAGGGGGTTTAGGTAGGCTATTTGACAAGCGATTAGTGGGGTGAAGAAGTCGATCTTGACGCCAGTGACGGTCGCGGGGCTGAATCTCGCCGGATGCGGCTGGACAAGGTTGAACGGCAGGGGGGTGACGCCGACTGGTGTTGATAGGCGAGCTCTCCTGCAACACGAACAACTCGTCAGAAGGGCTGGGTTGGGGGTTCAACCCTTAGCCCCTCCGATGCCTAAGTCAGTGATAGGGCTTAAAATGGGGGGCTGGTCACGCCGGTCGGACTAACGGTGTATCGACCGCGCGTGGCGAGCTATAGGTGGGAGAACAAAGATATGGAAGACCTTTGCACTCGTGTGTGAATAGTTGAATCAGAGAGAATTCTGCAGCCTCCTCTTTTCGTAAGAGGAGGGGGGAGTATTTATACCTGACGGATGATGACTTGGCACGCTGAGCTGGCTCGGTTGTCAGCGGAAGCTTCGGACAAGGACATCGGGAACAGGAGTTTCTGACCTGCCACTGTCAGGCGGCGCAACGGCCAAGAGGTGCTTTTGTCGGGATGTCGGGGCCGAAAGCACCAACCGCCGGTCAGGTCTGCCGCCTGGGGGTGCTTTGTCAGGCGGTCGGGTGACGTATGTGTCAGTTGTGCCTTTGTCCTAGGCTGTTTGTCGTTAGCGTCGAACTAAAGGTCTGGCTTATTTTAGGCGCCGCGGTTCGCGGGAATCGGACGGGCCGTTCCGGTCGGGGGTAGTCCGGCCAGATCACGCCCGTCCGTAGGCTTGGCCTTGATACCCAAGCGTCCCCCAAGCGCACTACCCCGATGGGCCGGGCGGCTACAGTTGCTCGCCTCGGCCGTTTCGGGGGGGGGGGGGGGGGGGGGGGGCGCCGTAAGGCGTGCCTATCTCCATGATGGCCCGGGTCCTCGGGGCGGCGGCCCTGAGTGTTAAAGGGCGAGCTAAAGGGGTATGTTAGCGGATCCGGGCGGGAGTCGGGCTATTATGATCTTTAGGTCGTAACAATTGCCCCCGGCCTTCGAGTCTGAGGCGGCAGCCCGACTCGGCTCGGAGGGCGAATCATATCCAACATTCCGGACCCTCAATGTGGGCCTTGGACCCACCGGGTTGTGACGGCGGCGGCTTCGGAACTCCCACTTCAGTGGTCATCATTGCGATTTGAAGAAAACGAAGCGTCTCTGCGATTGAGTTTGTGACACGTGGATGAGGTGACTCTCACGCCAGTCGAGGCGTCGGGGATGTCTCGATGGGCGCCGCGTGGCGAAAGTTTGACGGCCGAGATGGCCCGGGGGCCCACTGTACCGCCTAAAATGGTCTGGGAGGTGGTCGGCGGGAATTTTCTGTCTTTCTCCGATTCTCCTCCGGCGCTCGATTTTTCTATTTGGAGCTTACTGGCTAACCTGTCTCTTCCGTCGCCGGCCGTCTTCTTCCGATCGTCTGCCAGGTTCAAGGGAGCAACAGGTAACAACAATCAATTTCCTTCCTTTTCGATCAATGGCTTCTCGATTCGAGATTGGAGGGAGTAGCCGGGTGGGGGAGGAAGAGTCGGCGTGCGAGGGGGCGTCGCAGCCGGGGGTGCAGCGGATCAGGGAAAGATGGTCATGGTTATCCGTTGCACCGAGAGACATTGAGTCCTCCCGACGCAGGTTGGATAGGATCAACATCCGGGAGATTCGCGTGCGGTTTGTGCGACAACCCTATGAGGTGCGGGTTCCCGGGTCGGGGGAAGCAGTGAGCTCACCGGGGAATGATGAGGTCGGGGTCTATGTCCGGTCCTTTGAGTTGGGGCTCCGCTTTCCGATCCACCCGTATTTGTTTCACTTGCTGAATTTCCTGGAGCTGCCGATATTCGCCTTAGCGCCCCGTTCCTGGGGCCTGTTAGTGGGATTTGTCGTTTTGTGTCTCGCTTGCTCCTTGAGTCCCTCCTTGGCGTTGTTTCAGCATTTCTTCGTGGTTCGGAAATGGGGGGTGTATCATCGCGTTTGCGCCAGGAGAGGGCGAGAACTCATCCTCGAGGTGCCTGATGATGTCGGCGATTGGATGAGGGAGTTCGTCTTCGTGACGGTGCCAAGTGACGTGGCGCTGACGTCGAATTGGGGGGCGCGGAATCCTTTCGTGAATGAAGGGGTGGAGCTGACCGGGGAGGATATTGTCAAAGCTCAGATTTTGAGGGAGCTGCCCGAGGCGTGTCGTCATTGGGCGAGTCTGACGCAAAGCAGTCGGCTCGCCCAGGACTTTTGGGCCCTAGGTATCTTTGACGTTTTGTTAACTTTGGGCTAGGCTCGCCCTGATGGTATTTCTTTTCCTTTCAGGCGAAGACCCGATGAGGGAGCCGGATGTGGTGTCTGGTTCGGCCGGTGCCCCGACCTCGGTGGGTACTGATCCTCGCGGGAAAGGCAAGGGGGCGGCTAGTGAGGCGGGATCCCCGGACCGTGGGGGCGGGGCCCCCCGGGGGGAGAGATTGCACCCAGGACGGACGTCAGTCGGACGAGACCGCTCCGCCGGTGGGTCCAGCGAGGATCGTCCCGAGGGCGTGCCCGAGGGAGGGGCCCGACCCTCCGTCCCCCCGCGGGTATCCGAGGTGGTTGCGCCCCGCCGGGCGCATGTGGTTCAGAAGTGGCCATACGGGATCCCTTTGCGGGAAATGGGGGCGTCATTGAGTCAAGCCTGTGAGGGCGCTCTCATTCGTTTTAAGAGGACCCGAGAAGAGGTTGAGGCGTACCCTGATGACCATCTCCGTAAGTTTCCCTTTCGAGTCAGCCGCGACGAGTCGGTATTCGAAGATGCGGGAGTGGCGGCGCGGCTCGCCGAGTATTGCGGGTTGCCGCGCGATCGTGAGTCGTTGACTCGCGTGGGGGTGGAGCGGCTGTGTGGCTCGGCTATATGGCACGTCGTACAGGTAAGCTGGTTTTCTTTACTCGCACGCCGGCTTTGTGTGCCCGTGTCTCACTGATTCAAGGTTTAAGCAGATGCTTACGAACGTGCTAGCCCTGCGGGGCCGTCCCGCCGCGGTCGCCACCCGGGTGGCCCTGCGTGAAGCGAGGGAGAACCTTGGCGAGGTCAAGGAGAAGCTGAGGGACACGGAGGCGGAGCTGGAGAGGGTTAGGGAGGCCTGCGGCGTGGAGAAGGGGCGGGCTGCGTACTTCGATTTGTCCAAAGCGGCGGTCGAGAAGCAGCTTCAAGAGATAACGCGAGAGAGGGATGATATTCGGGCGAAATATACCTCGGAAGTTGCCAGCAAGGAGGCTGTGATCGGGTTGCAGAGGCAGCAGATTGAGGACCTAAAGGTCGCTCTGGCGGCCGAGAAGAGGGAGAAGGGTCTAGCGGTGCGGCGACTGGAGGATAAGCGGGACGCTGAGGGCAAGCTGGTCGAAGCCGCTATCCGCCGGTATCATGACGAGCATGTTGTGCCGATGCTGCAAGAGGCTAAGGAGGCGGCGATTCGGCAAGTGGTCAAGGATGTGAGGGAGCGGTCGGTCGAGAAGCGGCGCCGCTAGAAGCGTGGGTTCGGGGAGGGCCGTAACTTCTTGTGATGGGGTTATGAGCGATGTGTTGTTGTAGTGGGTGGGGAGTCAAAGGTTCCATGTAAGGGTTAACGGTTTGAGTAAATAAATTTTGATTGTTTTGTGCCAGACTATATTCGTGTAAGGTTAGCCCGTAGAATATACGATTTGTGGGGATGTGATTGCCCCCAACTTCGCTCTGCCGGGGATCCCGGTAGAGGGGAGTTGAGATGAGTCACGGTCTCTGTTCGTTTGCTTGGGCGCCCGTGCCAAGTGTTGGAATTGAGATGGGTTCCCGCGACGGCCGGGCCGAAGGGGAGCGGAAATGGCAATGATGCGAGGGAAGCTCCTGTTTTGGCCGTACTGGCGGGTGTTAGACCAAATATTGGGTCCAACTCTGAGGGTGTTTTGGCCGGACTGTCGGAGGCCGGACCAAAAATTCGCAGGCCGGACCAAATCTTGGGTCTGGCGTTGGTTCCATGATTTGGCCGGACTGTCGGAGGCCGGACCAAATCTTGGCTCTAGCGGCGATATCGTGGGGTAATTTCAAAAGAGGGTAATCATTTCGTAGGGATTTGGGCGGGATTTGTTGGCGGTCGTCTGACTTGACGTCATCCTGGCGAATCGACGGCGGGCGGGAACCGAGGCGGCCCGACCACTGTGGTTACGACACGTGGCGCAACTGATGGTTTTGACGGGACGCGAAGCGGCAGAACACGTGGGTTGGTGATGGACAGGACCCAGATTGGTGACGCGTGTTGTTGGTTCGACGGTCACGATGCCGATGTTTTGCGGGACCGCTTTAGAGATATATAACCTGTGGGGGGGTAAAAAAGGTTGAATGTCGAGGAGCTAAGGTTTGTAAGAGGATTAAGAATCCTTTCCAGAGCTGTTCTCGTAGGAGCGGTCGGCGGAGCAAAGCGAGAGTCCGAGGCGGCAGCACCCGTTAGGTAAGACGCCCATTTGACTAATGTCTTCCACGATGTCTCCGATTCTGGGTCAGGGTTCTGGGGGAGTTGGGGAGGGAAGTTCAGCCTCGGAGACCGGAGGGGTGCCCGTCGAGATCGCGGGAGTGAAGTCGGTGCTGAGGAAATCCATTGGGGAGATCTTCGCAAAGTACGTCAGGCCGCCATACTCGGTTCGTGAACCGGAGCCGCAGGAAAGGGTGTGTTTTGCAGGGGACCGGGAGGTTGGAGTGTACGTCTCTTCATTTGAGCAGGGTTTGCGCTTTCCCCCTCATCCGTTCATGCTGGAAGTGTTGAACTTCCTGGAACTGCCGCTGTATCGTCTGATGCCCAATGCCATCAGTGCCATTGTGGGGTTCCTAGTGCTGTGTGTAAGCAATCAGGTTAATCCGTCCCTGTCCTTATTTCGCCACTTCTTCTTGGTCAAGAGGTATGGATCGTGCTACTATTTATCCGCGAAGAGGACGCATCCGCTCATCAAAGGGTTGCCTGGCAAAATTAAATTGTGGCGCCAGCAGTATGTGTTTGTGGAGGTGCCGGAGGGAGTGCTGATAAGGGCTGATTGGGCCGAGCTGAATCCCAAGGCGAGAGAGGTGGTGGAATTGGGGGACGAGGAGAAGTTGGTGGCCCAGACTTTAATGGCTATACCAGCAGAGGGCCGAAATTATCGGACGTTATCTCGGCCTGAGATGATAACAGCCTATATATGGCCCGAAGGTACAGAAGATTTGGGTGGTCCTGCGCCTGATATGCTTACGCTGAACTTTCTCTCTTTGGCAGGTGGCACGATGAGTCTATCTCTTGAGGAAATGATGCGGAGGGCCGCGGATCAGGCGGGGCGATCGACGACGAGAGGTGGCCCTAAGAGGGCGCGAGCGGAAGGAGGGGCCGGGAGCTCGACTAGGGTGCCGGCGTCAACGAAGAGGAGGAAGAGGTCGACAGGGGATGGTGTGGCGGACCCCATCATCGACCTGGAGGGCGACGAAGAAGGGTCGACAGGGGGAGGGGGGGAACTGCCCCGAATGACTTCGCCTAGCCCCGTGGCGCATGCAGGGGGCGAGGGGGCGGATCCCAGCGGTCAGTCGCATGGGGTTGAGGCGTCGAGCGGCCCGACCGGATCAGGAGGATGGGACCATTGGCCTTATGGTTGTCCCATGTTTGGTCTCGAGAGGCCGACAACCGACCCCCACTGTGAGGTCGCCCTGGCCAAGTTTAAGGCCAAGAGGGCCGATGTCGAGGGCTGTCCCGACGGGGAGCTTCATCGAGCGCGGTACAAAGTGGCGAACAATGAGTCCGTGTTTGAGGATGGTAGCGTGGCGACGAGGCTGGCGGAAAACATCTTCCTGCCTCGCGACAAGGTGGCGCTGGAAGCGGTGGAGCCTGAGGGTCTGTGCGGGACCGCAGTGATGCATGGCGTCCAGGTATGTTATGTAAGACGGGTGACGTCTTTCGGCGGGTTTTAGCTTTCGCCCTAAATGGGTCTATTCTTTGGTGTTTCTTTACGCAGATCCTCAACTTGATGCTCGGGCTGATGCGGCACGTGCCGGTCATTCACAAGGCCGAAGGCGCCGTGGCTAGGATGGTCGCCGAGGTCGCTGCCGTTCGTAAGAGAGCCGGCGAGGACCTGGAGAAGGAGAGGGAGCGGGGCGGCCGATATGAGGCTGAAGTAGAGCGCCTGAAGACCGTCGTGACCGAGGCTGGAGAGAGAGCGAAGGAGCTGGAGGGGGCCCTTCGGAGGGAGGAGGCTCGTGTGGAGGATTTTGCTGCGCGTGCCAAGGCCGCCGAAGAGGAGTTGGCCCGTAGGGTCGAGGAATTCCGGGCGTATCAGGAGACAACCGTCGTCCCCGCCCTTACAAATTCGATGATCGAGGGCATAAGGAAGGGCCGCGCGGAGGGGTGGGATGACTGCCTTGCGCGGATGAAGGAGAAGGCGACTGGCCTGGTCCCGCCAATAGAGGTCGATCTTGACGGGCTCGTCGCAAGCGGCGGCGGGGAGGGGGATGGAGACGAGAAGGGTGAGGAGCAAGGGGACGAGGATGGTGACGAGCCAGAGGACGAGGATGGTGACGAGCCCGAGGTCGGCGGGGCGGCGGGGGATTCTATGGAGGGAGAGGGCGTCGTGATTGGTGGGGGCGCCGAGTAGTTTTGTGTAGGCCCCCCCTTGTGTATGTTTAAAAATGAAAGAAAGTAAGGATTCGCATGACTCGCCCCCGCCTCTTTTGGGCTTTCCGCCTGTGTATGCCTAAATTTACTTCTTAGATTTACGCCTTGGTGCGGCCGTTTCTATGTTGGCGTAGGCTGAATCGTGTCGAGTCCCTTTATTTCGCGTATGGCGCCCGAGAGATTTGACAACGGGGTCGCCTCCCTTTGCGTAGGTTGTTCGGGTTGAGGTCTATCCGAGTTATGACCAGCGGTAAACCGGGACTTGCCTTTGGCCTTTTCATCGGCTACGATCGAAAATTTAATAAAACGGGGGATTTCTATAGGCGTAACGTTGAATTGGCACGAAGGCGTAACATGGTAGCGGCCCGTAGGCGTAGCATGGTAGCGGCCCGTAGGCGTAACATTGTATCGGCCCGTAGGCGTAATATTGTAGGCGTGACCGTGTGTCGATCTAGGTAAGTGGACGTTCTTTTCGCAGTTGATCCGCCTCTCTGGCGTCGCGCCCCTAACGAGGTGGGGTGGCGGGATTCAGAGAGTTCCCCCTTGGCGTAGGGGTGA
>CM061142.1:817283384-817339102 GCA_030789695.1 Scilla litardierei
GTGTATGAAGGATATTAAAGGGTTCCACCACTAAGGTGTTAAGTATAAAAGCCGAGATAATACCTTGTTATACCTAGGTTTTTCATTTCCAAAGTATGCTTAAAGTTATCTGATGTCTAAATGGTCTCTGCAGGAGATCCTATCAGCTTTAAGTCGACCACATATACGGGGAATATCACAAATTCTGTCAACGATCTTTCGAAAAAGATACCCAGGCAGAATATTGCTTAAGATCAACTAATGATCTTTGTAGCCTTTATGGAGAAGACGTTTTTACGTCTCTCTTTCATCTCTGGGGGTAGAGTATACCCTTGTGGAAGTTTTATATAGATCTCAATATCTATATTGCCGTATATATATGCAGTCACAACGTCTATGAGCTGCATGTATTGGTTTTTTCAGAGAAGTGTAGGCGTAGTAGGAAAATGATCACATTTCCTTCATTTCAATGTCTTTATGAAATCCGAATTATATTCCACAGGTATTTACACATTCAGGTGTATGGACTACTGGTCCAAAGACTTTGCTTTTCAAGAGTGAGTCCAGCTCTACTCTTATTGCCTCGTCCCACTTTGGCCATTCTATGCGTTTACGCTATAGAAAAGTGGGTAGACGTCATCGTCGTATTCAGCGACGTGAACGGCAATAGCGAAAGCAAAACCGTCGTCGACGACTGTGCTATATCTATCCAGTACCTCTCCAGTACGTACGTAAAATAATGATGTTTCTCCTGTTGTTTCCTCTGCAGGGGAAATTAGGAGGGGAGAGGTTGCTGGTCTGAGCTCAGCATCCTGTGGTTGGATCATTTTGATATATCCAGGAATCTTCCTCTTTTGAGGAATTTTATATTGTGAACCTGGCAGGCGTCCTCTTTTCAATTGAGGTAAAGCCAATTCTGCTGCTGGTGGATTGCATCCATCTTTGGGAATGTCAATCCTAGCTGGCGTGTTGGCAACAGGGACGTGTGAACGAACAATCTTCTAGTTGTCCGCAAATTTATCCGTCAATTGATTTACTTTAGTCTGAATGTGAAGGATCTTCTGGATCTCAACTTCACACAGAAAAAGTATGCGGATCATAACGAGATGAGTACTTTTGTGTCCCATGATATGGTCTCAGAAGCTTCAGGCTTCCTTAGACTGCGTGCCTATTTCAATGAGATTTTGCTCATCAAATTCACATTTATCAAGACTTGGTGGTAAACCATAAGCAAGCAGCATCAGTAATAAGATATGGCAACAAGCGGGCCGTATCGTGATAAGCAATGCGGAATGCAGTGTGATGGTCCCTAAACATCAATAGGCAACTATGATTTTACAATGGACGTGAAATCCATTGGAGTCTCTTTACCAGAGACTCTGCTAACCCATTATGAGTTTGAACATGCTGCAGGATGTTTAATTTCAATGTCAGTTGCCTGGCAGAAGTCTTGAATGATTTGTGTATGAAATTCACCCACAATATAAGCTTTTTAGAAAGCTAGGTTGCGAGTGAATATAACGGCACACAAAAGACCATCTAGTAGATGCATATATCAGTACAGTAATAAAGTACCGAAAATGGGCCATTTGCGGGGTGAATAGGCCCGTAAAGGTCACCATGTATTCTCTCAATGAAGCCAGGAGACTCTAATCCCACTTTCAGGAGGGAAGGTCTCTCTATTAGTTTTCCTTTATGACAAAGGGTGACAAGGAAACTCAACCTTTTGAAGAATCTTCAGGTTCTCCAATGGATTCATTTGATGATGCGTCCATCATCGCTGATCCAGGATGACCAAGTCCGTTTTGCCAGAGTTAAAAACTATGGCAATGAAAGGCACTTCTGGTGCTCAGTCAAGCTGGCTTTCTATAGGATGAATATCTGTAATTATAGGGGCCCGACGGGGGCCAATGAAATCGTAAGTAGATGGCCTTCTGGCCATCCTCTTGACGATTTATATATTGATATTCAATATTTATTATCCACAGTGTTCAAGTTATGTTCGTTTAAACGAAATATACTTGAAAATTGGAAATTTCCTATATGTTTAAGGGGAGAAGTTTGCATCTTATAGTCTCGTTGTGTGTGGGAGCAATATCAATGCTACACCAGTGCAACGAGGCACTGTCCACAATATTCCATACTTCATATATAATTAAAACAAAATTTTATTTAAGTCAATGAAAAAAGACATTCAAAATAAAAGTTCGTACTTAAGCAAATTAAAGACGAAGCAATATTGAATTTTAAATGCATAGATAAAAGATGAAGCTTAATCGAGCAGGTCGTCGTTCTCGAAGTCTTTTGCAGTAAACATCTTCGGCGGCTGAACAGCCACCAAGTTTGTTTCGGGCAGAGACTTCTGGCTCGCCTGATACAGTTCCTGGAGGTGGCGAGGAGTGCGGCAGTTTCTGGACCAATGTCCAGTCATGCCACATCGATGGCATTTATCCTCCCAGTTCTTCTTAGGAAGTGACACTTGGTCAGTGTTCTTTTGCTTCCATGTGAAGTTTCTCTTTCCGTTATTGTTGTTGTTAGAAAGGGGTGATGTTCCTCGTCCATTCTTCATCACAGTTTTTCCTTTGTTATTTTTAGCCGTCCGTTTGTTTTTCCACTTCTGGGGAGAAACGTGGTGGGCTTCAGGGATAGGTGAAGTGTCAGCTCGACGTAAATTATGAGTGGCGAGCAGTAAATCTCGATTCTGCTCTGCCCTAAGTAGGCATGATATCAGCTCAGAGAATTTCGTGAAGTTGCGTTCACGATACTACTGTATGAGGATTGCATCTTTCTCGTGAAACGAGGTAAATGTCTTTTCCAACATGGGTTGCTCTGTCACTTCTTCACCGCACAACTTCAGGCGTGAGGTGATGTTATGAAGTGCAGAATTATACTCAGTGACGGACTTATAGTCCTGAAGCCTGAGGTTTTCCCACTCATAACTGGCACGCGGTAATATAACATCAATTTGATGTTTATACCGTGCCTCCAGCGCTGTCTACAGTTCCTTTGGGTCCTCTACCGTTAAGTATTCGGCCTTTAAGGTCCGATTTATGTTTCCTAATGTAGATTATGGCTTTCGCCTTATCTACATCGGAGACAGTGGTAGGAGTGCTGCTGCTAGATGTAGCAGAAGCATCAGCCGCTGCTGGGGCCGATGAAGGAGCAAAAATGGAGCCAAGGAGGGCCATCGAACGCAAGTGGAACTTCAGGTCCACTCGCCAACTCAGGTAATTTTTCCCTGCAGAATCAAGGACCTCGAAATCGACGCTTGCCAATTTTGCCATTTATTTATGCAATTTAAAACAAGCATGAATTAATTAAAATTGAAATTCAGGCATAAAAATAAAATAAGTAAAATGTGGGGATCGGCCAGATACCCAAGGAAATACAAAGTCCAAAGTCCGAATATACAATCCATAAAGAAAAGAAAAATACAATTTGGAAACCCAGAATGGGTCCCTATATTTTCCAATTTTCGTCTTCGTCTTCATTTGTCGGTACACCGGTCTTTGGCATTAATACATTTAATCCTCACTTACAAATTCTCTCAAAAAGAAAATAAAGTTGCAAGGAATTTAAAGGGTATCAAACTGGCCGATCCCAAAAATCACATTTTAGCTTATATAAACATCCACGCAGTTTATAATATGCTACAGGCACAAAAGAAACAACCACGCATGTATATAACACAGGCATATATAATATGGAAAAATAGACTATAAAATATAATAATCTCTCGGACCACGGGGAGATGTCATACACCGTTAGGTTAGTTTACTAACGGCAGAGCGGTCTCAGGATCCTTAAGATGATTATATTTTGAAAAGTTCTAATATTCCATAAATTAATAATAATGCAAGCGTGATATTTAACATAATTTTAGCAATTTGACAAGCTGGGCGTCAGGCCCAAAACTAGAAATTAAAATAAATTAATATTTTGATTGGGGCTGCAGGCCCATAAGTAAAATATTAATCATTTTAATAAGCAATTTTATTAACTAGGCTTCTGGCCCCAAAGGAAAAAATAACAAAATTAATATATTATTAATATTTGGGCTGCAGGCCCATTTGCAAAAATTTAATTAACATATTAATTTTGCAATTGGGTTAACTGGGCTTCAGGCCCAATTTAGAAGTCAAAATTAATTATTAATATGAATGGGGCTGCTGGCCCATGAAACTAATTATCATTGTTATAAACTGGGCTTCAGGCCCAAATTAGAACACAAAATTAATTATTATTCTAATATGGGATGTAGGCCCATAAGCAAAATGAAAATCATTTTAATTAGCAATTTAAATTATCTGGGCTTCTGGCCCAAATAACCAGACAAAAATAGTTAATTTTATGTAGTAGGCTTCATGCCTAAATTAGAAGATAAAATGAATTATTGATCTGAATGGGGCTGCGGGCCCATAAAACTTATTATCATTTTTATAAACTAGGCTTCTGGCCCAATAAACAACCCAATTAATTTTTTTAGTAAGAATTGGGCTGCAGGCCCAAATGTTTTAAAAAATTAATTAATTGAAAAGAAGCCTTCAAACAAATTTTTAAGGGAATTTGAAAGGTCCCTCAGACCCTGAATAACAGAATGTGTCTCCTCATCTCCTTTTTATCTACGAAAATCCAAACCCCCCTACGATTTGAGCAACGGAAGGCCCCCAGGGGGGCGACGGCTCAGGCCCCCAACGCCGACAGGGCAAGGGGCATTGGGAGGAGCCCCCCAGACAAGGGGGGTTAGCGGAGATGAGCCCTCCCAGGGGGGGTCCGGAGCCCCCGACAGAGGGGGCGACGCTATGGTTGCAAAAGTGCGTTAATATAAGGCTCCCCCCATGTCCAACATAAATTGATGTTCAACGTCACGTCCAGATAACCACATTTACAGCCAACATAAATTGTTCATCAATATTACTTATTTCTCATAATTTGAAACCACGTATAAATAAGTAAACTGATAATAAGTAATGATCAGTATAACATAAAGTGCTGATAAGAAATGTGACCTTGGTGGTTGTAAACAATATAAATAAGTAATCATCAGTTTACAACCACGTTACGGGGGGGGGGGGGGGGGGGGGGGGGGCTTCGATTTCCCGCGGCTAGACAACCATCAAGATAAGGCTCCCCTTCCGTGGGGTTGCGACAATTAGGAGGAGGGGGAAAAATGGAATTGTGCGTGGATCCCCTTCAGGGGGGAAAATGGGAGATATTAATTTGTTTTAATTTGATATGTTGATTTGAGTAATACAATCAACATATATATGTAATAATCAATATCTACGGGATTAGAATTTTACCTCTAGATCAATGATCTAGGGAAGAACAAATAAAATCCGTAGATAGAAAAATATAATCCCCGCTCCCGCTATACCGCGAAGGTAATCAATTGATCGTCGTCACACCAATAGTTGCAATAGCTTTGCCGCAACTACAAGATTCCTTCGCAAGAAAGAGAAATTTGTGGGGAAGAAATTTTATGGCTCAACTTTTTTTTAGAGCGAAGTGCTGATAACGTGTTGAGAAAGAGATTGGAAGAAGTGTGTAAACTAATCTCTAAAATCAAGAGTAGCCATGGCATAAGCCATGGCTCTCTATATATTCATTCACCTTTGAAGTCCAAGTGACTCCCCACTAACTTAGTGGGGAGTAAATGGTGAGATGATGAGGGGAGGGAGGCCAAAAGCCTCTCTCAACTCACAACAGGGAAGTGTTTTTAATAGGGGATTATAATAAGGTATATTATTAGGGTAGTAATAATGACTGGTTGGTGATTGTCCTTGACTAAATGACAAGGGGAACGAATCTAGCCTAATTGGATTAAAACATGAATATGCTGAGAGATTTATTAGAGGAAAATTTATAAAATAAATAAACGTTTCTTTGCTTAGTCAAATTGGCAATTAATTCGGGGAAATGAGGAGATGAATCAGGGTCAGGGAAATTTTAAACGTGGATTGTATTATGGGGGTGTTGCCGAAAGATGGTATGATAATTGGAATGGTTAAATGGTAATTAAGGTAAAGGTGATTAATATTAAATTAGTATTTCTATAATACTAAATTACCCACTTTACTAAATTACCCACTTTATAAACGACTCCGAAAAATTACAAAATAAAGCCACGGGCTCGTACCGTCTCGACGATCACGAATACGAAGTCCGTTTTCTGATTTGATTTACGACCAAAAATATAAAAATCATTTACTCCGATTGAATCCGTCTTGTTACGGAAATACATGTACGATGAAATCCGGCCGTTACATTCTACCTTCCTTATAAAAATTCCGTCCTCGGAATTTGGACAAAACGACCTAGTAAACTAAGTTGTAAATAACATGAAATATATAACGTGATATCATAGCATTCAAGAAAACAAGAGATTATGGTTAAGAATACTTACTATTAACTTCACCTTACTAGCTGAATAGATAAGGGTAACGTTCTTGCATATCGTCTTCCCGCTCCCATGTAGATTCTCCAGGTGAGTCGTGACGCCACATCACTCTCACGAGGTTAACGACTCTATTCCTAAGAGTCTTCTGACGTCGATCCAGAATCTGTACTGACTGCTGCTCATAGGTAAGATCTGGTCGTAATGTGATTTCTGAATGATCTACCACATGCGTAGGATCACTGATATAACGACGCAGCTGGGAGACATGAAACACATCATGCACTCCCTCCAGTGAAGGCGGCAATGCCAGACGATAGGCCACTTCTCCAACTCGTTCCAATACATCGAAGGGCCCAATGAATCTAGGACTGAGCTTGCCTCGTCTTCCAAAACGAATCACTCCTCTGTTAGGGGATATCTTCAGGAACACATGATCTCCAGGTTGAAACTCTAGATGACGACGCTTCGCGTCAGCCCATTGCTTGTACCGGTCTTGCGCAATGCGAAGTTTGTCTCTGATGGTTCGCACCACGTCGACGGCTTCTACGATCATTTCAGGACCCAAAATTTCTCGATCGCCAATGTCATCCCAGCTCAAAGGGGAACGACATTTCCTCCCATAAAGCGCTGCAAATGGGGCCATGCCAATGCTAGCTTGGTAGCTATTGTTATAGGCAAACTCTACCAGGTGTAGATGATCTTCCCACGAGCCTTTGAAATCCAGTATACAAGCTCGTAACATGTCCTCCAATATTTGGATGGTACGCTCTGATTGACCATCCGTCTGCGGATGATACGCAGTGCTGAAACTAAGACTAGTACCCAAATTGGATTGCAGACTCTTCCAAAATTGAGATGCAAATCTAGTGTCCCGATCAGAGACAATGCTCACAGGAACTCCATGCAGCTGAACAATCTCCTCCATGTACTTCTTAGCAAGTATTTCCGTAGATTGTCCCACTCGGAAAGGTATGAAATGTGCTGATTTGGTTAATCGGTCAACGATCACCCAAATCGCATCATTCTGCTTAGTACTCCGAGGTAGTCCAGTTACGAAATCCATAGTGATGTGCTGCCACTTCCATTCCGGAATTGGCAGAGGTTGAAGCAATCCAGCAGTGCGATGATGCTCAGCCTTTACTTGCTGACACACAAGGCACTTGGCGAAGCTTCGAGCTACGCTCCTCTTCATACAGTGCCACCAAAAATTCAGACGAAGATCCTTGTACATCTTAGTGCCACCAGGATGAATGGAGTATGGAGAGCTATGTGCTTTATTCATGAGCTCTTCTCGGATATCGCCTGAAGGCATGCAAATTCTGCTGCCATATCTCAAAGATCCGTCTTCATGGATAAGAAAATCCGTTCGAAGACCTGCGTCCACTTGCGCTTTGATCTTCTGTAACTTTGCATCTCCAGACTGAGCAGCTTTAATCCGATCCACGATAGTAGACTGGATTTGCATATTTATCCATGTTGCCGAAGTCCCGGGCAAAATAACTTCAATCTCCAACTCTCTCATTGCTTGCCGAAGTCTCCATTGAGCTGTGAGACTCATAATTGCTGGTAATCGACTCATTGCATCTGGTACCACATTCACCTTTCCCGGATGATATTGAAGATCAATATCATAATCAGCCATAAGTTCTAACCATCTACGTTGCCTCATATTGAGCTCCTTCTGGGTGAAGATGTACTTCAAACTTTTGTGGTCGGTGAAGATCTTGACTTGCTCGCCCAATAGAAAATGTCTCCAAATCTTTAGAGCAAATATAACTACAGCTAACTCCAGATCATGAGTTGGATAATTCTTCTCATGAGTCTTCAGTTGTCGGGAAGCATATGCTACAACATGACTATGTTGATGTAGAACACATCCGAGACCCTTGCCAGATGCGTCACAGTATACTTCAAACCCTCCAATCCTGTTTGGTATAGCCAGAACTGGTGCAGTTGTCAGCTTCGCTTTCAATCCTTCAAATTCTTTCTCGCATGTCTCGGACCAGATGAACTTGATATCCTTCCTTGTCAGACGAGTCATAGGTTCAGCGATCTTTGAAAAGTCCTTGATGAATCGATGGTAATAACCTGCCAATCCTAGGAAACTTCTGATATCTGATGCTGATCTAGGAGTAGGCCAATTCCTGACTGAGGTTACTTTTTCCGGGTCGACAGAGATACCGTCGCCCGATACCACATGCCCAAGGAATGCAATTCGGTCTAGCCAAAATTCACACTTGCTGTACTTGGCATACAACCGATGATGTCGCAAGGTCTGCAATACAATCCGCAGATGCTTGGCATGCTCTTCTTCATTCTTTGAGTAGACCAAAATGTCGTCGATGAAGATCACAACGAACTTATCCAAGAACTCATAGAAAATCAAGTTCATTAGATTCATGAATACTGCTGGGGCGTTAGTCACACCGAATGGCATAACTACGAATTCATAGTGCCCATACTTGGTCCGGAATGCAGTCTTCGGGTTGTCTTCACTTCTGACCTTCACTTGATGATAACCACTTCGAAGATCCAGTTTAGAGAATACCCGTGATCCGCCAAGTTAATCAAAGATGTCGTCAATGCGCGGAAGCGGGTACTTGTTCTTTATGGTTACCTTGTTCAGTTCTCGATAATCCACACACATTCTTCTTGATCCATCCTTCTTCTTGACCAAAAGAACTGGTGCACCCCAAGGAGATACGCTGGGATGTATCAATCCCTTCTGCAACAGTTCGTCGAGTTGTTTCCGAAGTTCTTCCAGTTCAGCAGGAGCCATGCGATAAGGTGCCTTCGAAATCGGTTGAGTGTTCGGTAGAAGGTCGATGGTGAATTCCAAAGCTCGATCAGGTGGTAATCCTGAAATATCTTCAGGAAATACATCCTCAAAATCTCGAACCACTCTAGGCTTCTCAGTTTCGACTAACATTGATGCAATGATCATTTCGTTCGGCTTGGCCCGAAACTTGATAGGTCCAAGTGAACGGTCTCTGCTTGCGAATTCAAACACCGGATGGTCAGGGATTTCGAACACTACCTTCTTTTTGTGACAATCGATGGTAGCATAGAAATTTCCTAACCATTCCATGCCGAATATTGCATCGAAGTTTGGCATGTCGACTATCATAAAATCTGCAAACAACTCGTGTCCACAAATCACTATAAGGCAAGATCGACAGCCACTAGAAGTTTTCACTACTCCACTCCCGGTAGTGATGTTCCAGCTATTTGGTAAAGGGTCAATACGAATAGAATGCTTCTCTACAAATCCTCGGGATATGAAGCAGTGAGAGGCTCCAGAATCAAATAGGGATATAGCCGGATGCGAGGCTACTAAGATAACACCTAGAATGTAGGGTAACACCTTAGCTAAGGGCAAATAAATCAAACACACATATATAAACATATCATAAGCATATAAAAAGAATAGTTTAGGTAATACCTGAGATCACTTGTTCATCAGTCTCGGCCTCAGCGGCAGTCATGGTAAATGCATGTCGCTTCGGCTGGTTCTGCCTCGCCTGATCATAAGCTTTCTGCTGTGGAGCCAGAGATGGTCCACGCTGATTTGGTCCTGGAGCTCCACGCTGAACAGGTCCAGAAGGTCCAGTAGTCATCGGATTATTGGTGCGGCGAGGGCAGTCCCTGGCGGCATGTGCAGATGATCCGCATATCAGGTATTGGTTCAGCAGCTCTCTGCAGTCCTTCTTGAGATGTCCAGTCCGCTTGCAGTGAAAGCAAACCATCTGAGGTCGATTGTTGGTAGGAACAGCAGACCTCTTGAATTGAACAGTCTGATTAGGCCTGAAATTGCCCCTGGGTGGCTCCGGTGGACGTCTGCTTCCTCCGATCTGAAGCGCCTTATTACGCTTCTGAACACACTCAAAATCCCTGGCAGCGTCCAACACTCCCTGAAGTGTGGTTGGGTTCGTCGCAGACATCGAACCCTAAATATTCAGGTCCAGCCCCTGGAGAAATTGATTTGCGCAGTCTTCGGGATCCTCCACCAGGTGTGGAGCAAATCGACTGAGCATAGAGAATCCCGCCTCGTATTCATCAACCGTCCGGTTGTCTTGCTTCAGATTGACAAAGCATTGATGCAGTTCCCTCTTAGCTGCTCGAGGAAAATATTGAGCGTTGAAACGCTCTCGAAACATAGCCCAATTGATGGGCTTAACCAGACGAGCTTCTTCTCTGTCCCACCAGTTTCGTGCATTGCCCGTCAGTTGCTTCTTGGCGACTTCAACCCATCCAGCTTGATCAATACGGGAAAGACTCAGATCGTCTTCCGTACTGCGGGCCCATTCTTCAGCTGCTATTGGCCCTTCTGTTCCCGAGAAGCTCTTCGGGTTTAGCTCCCGAAATTGCTTGGCTCCGGGTGT
Organism: Scilla litardierei; assembly: GCA_030789695.1. Lineage (NCBI taxonomy): Eukaryota > Viridiplantae > Streptophyta > Magnoliopsida > Asparagales > Asparagaceae > Scilla > Scilla litardierei. Next base: position 817,294,146 of record CM061142.1, read on the forward strand.
AGCTTGAGGAGGAGGCGGTGGTGCAGGTGGCGCAGCTTGTCGTCCTTCCTGAATCAGCTGCTGCTGGATCTCCAGCATGCCTCTCATAACACCCAGGAGTTCGTTGAAGTCGGGATTACCGTTCCCATTGACTCCATTCCCATTGCGAGTGTTATGCCTTCCTGCCATGCTGTAAACAGAAAAGGTAAACATTTGTGTACAACTTTATTTAAACGAGCTGGTTAGTAATAATATCAATATTGTTTCTGAAGTGTCTCGCAGAGTGCAGGACCTGCATGGGCCACCACTAAAACCTGTCACGCCCCGCTTCCCTTGTACGGGAGCGAGAACGTGAGCGGGTCCGCTTGTGCTTAAAGCAAAGAAGGTGTACTTTTTTTTCTTTTTTCTTCCTTCCTTGACTTAAACACAATAAGCGTATTTGAACAATCAGGTCCCTGCACGCGAATTTCTCAGAAACAGCACAAATATTTATTACAAATTTTATTCCAGCGTTTTTAAAACGAAGCACACAAAGCGACTTAGGCCTAGCATGGCCGTATAATTTGCCGAAAGCCAACACACCTGAAAATAGCAAATACAACTAAATAGATAAAGACTGCAACAAAGTTCTAGTCTTCAGCAGGGAGGATCTCAGCGTCCTCGTAACTCTGATCAGTGGGATCCACTTCTAAGGTAGGATCCTCAAAAGCGGGGTCTGCAAAGTAATCAGTCTCTGAACCTAACATATATTTCACAAATACATGAAACCAGAGAAGGGCACGGGCCGAGCCATGCGCTCCCCCCTACGAAGACTCTGGGGTAAGATCCGTCCTCGCCACCCAAAACAGAGAAGGGCACGGGCCGAGCCATGCGCTCGCTCCCCCCTCAAGTAAAGACTCTGGGGCAGGATCCGTCCTCGCCACCCAAACCAGAGAAGGGCACGGGCCGAGCCACGCGCTCGCTCCCCCCCCTTAAGTAAAGACTCCGGGGCAAGCCTAACAAGCTTCGCCACCCAAACTGGAGAAAAAGGGCATGGGCCGAGCTACGGCTCCCTCCCCCATACGAAGACTCTGGGGCAGGATCCGTCCTTGCCACCCAAACCAGAGGAGGGCACGGGCCGAGCCACGCGCTTGCTCCCCCCTCAAGTAAAGACTCCGGGGCTAGCCTAACAAGCTTCGCCACCCAAACTGGAGAAGAAGGGAACGGGCCGAGCCACACGCTCGCTCCCCCCTCAAGTAAAGACTCCGGGACAAGCCTAACAAGCTTCGCCACCCAAACTGGAGAACAAGGGCACGGGCCGAGCTACAGCTCCCTCCCCCTACGAAGACTCTGGGGCAGGATCCGTCCTCGCCACCCAAACCAGAGAAGGGCACGAGCCGATCCACACGCTCGCTCCCCCCTCAAGTAAAGACTCCGGGGCAAGCCTAACAAGCTTTGCCACCCAAACTGGAGAAAATGGGGACAGGCCGAGCTGCGCGCTCGCCGCCCCCACAGGAGGGCGCGGGCCGAGCTACGCGCTCACCATCCCCAAACAGAACTGAAAGCCTTGAAACCCGAACCTAAGGAAAAGGACAATGGCACGCCGACCGGGGCAGACATCGCGCAGGACATGAACCCCCGGTCAATACAGAGTCCCAATAAAGCATACACCTGATGCGACTCGTCAAAACGAAAGGACATTCGGGAAGCACGCCATTAATGACGACACACCCCCTGAGAGGCAAGGACTGACGAATCGCGTCTGACGCCACTTGGCAAAAGCAGCTTCGAAGGGCGTGACTCTGAGGAGCCTATTAATGATGCCAGCTCATCGCATTAACTTCATGCGAACCGTTAGCAAAATCCCCCTATAAATACTCCCATCGCCCCCTCGAAGGAGCGAAGGAAATAGGAAATATGAGGGCGAGTCAGCCTCGGTCCCCCCCATGAAAGTTAGAAAGGTGCAAGGTACCCCAGCTCGGAACATCCGGTCAGGGTCTCTCATCGGATGTCGTCGGCCCAGTCAAAAGGGAGGCCACCAATCATCGATGGACCCTGCCTCCCCGATGGGCGATACCTTCTACACGGCTGTCGCTGATGGACTATTCCCCTTACACCTGGGAAGGCCCGCCTATCACTCCTCGAATTCACTTGGACAACTTACGCCAATGGAATTGGAGCACCTGTGGCGGACCATTCCCCTCTTTCAGCGCCCGACACGCGCTGGCTCTCCAGGTTGCGAACCCAAGGGGCGGGGCAGTCCTGCCAGATCGCCCCACTGGGCATACCAGCCTCCGCCTGGGCATATCAGCCTCTGGGGGCCCGCCTCCCAACAACCCGCTCCTCCGATGGGCTATTCCTCTTACATACGGATTGCCGATGGGCTATTCCTCTTACACAAGGGGCGCCCAGCCTTCCACTCCTCCACTTCCATTGGACAACCCGAGATAGGGGAACAAGAGGACCTGCGACGGATCGCTCCTCCCGACCAGCATCTGCTCCACCCCGATCCCCGTCGACGGAGAAGGCAAAGGCCCCACGGGGCATACCAGCTTCCACCGGCCCGCCTCCTAACGGCCCACCTCCCACTCCTCTATCTTCCCATGGAGGCCGCGCTGCCGAGGCTCCCCGCTGGGGCTCCGCCTTTGTCGCCTCGTCCTCCACCTCTTCCGGGGTTTCCCTTTGAGTCAAGGATCCCCCGAAGAGACCTTGCAACCATTCATGGTCGAGGTGATGAAAGAGGAGTCAGCCCGCCACCGCCACCTCGTGCTCCTCCTCTCCCAGGGTTTCCATTCGAGTCGAGGATTCCCTGAAGAGACCTTGTGATTTGGGTTCAATATTGCGTATTTAACCCCCCATTTAGCCCTATTTTGTGCTCATGTGATGCTATATTGGTCTCTAGTACATACGTATTTTCTACACATTTATTTATTAGAGAAAACACACTATTTGAGCACAAAACAACAATTAATGAAGTCTTTTTGCACTTTTTTTATATTTTTCCTAGCTTGGTCTCGATCTCACGATTCCAACGACTATTTATTTGTATTTTTCTGAGATCTGTGCTAATTACTGTGTATTTTTGAATGCAGAATACCTTTTAAATGGAGAAATACGCACGAAAATACGAAATACGGTCACCGACCAATGAAATGGCGCCACGTGGCAGCATCCAGACCGTCCGCGCTCAATCCAACGGGCACAGCGAGTTGGGGCAAGGAAATTCAACAACCGTTGGATTAAAATCCAACGGTCCGAAAGAGTCTCAAAGGGGAATACGAAAGCGGCTACGTGGCGACATCGTGACCCTTGATTGTCGATCGCACGGCTACGCTCATCCCCGCATTTTGAACGGAGAGCAGGCGACGTGGCCGTTCCGCGTTTGTTGATCTTCAATCCAACGGCTCCTGGCGACCCCGAAGCGAAACGAAAATCGAGCGACGTGGCGACACGACGACCGCCTGATGTAAATCCTACGGCGGACGAAGCCCCCGCAAATACGAAGCGTAGCGGCATTTACGGAGCGACGTGGCGAAGCATCAGCCGTCCACACAATCCATCCAACGGCACAGATTGAAGCGGATCCGAAGTCGAAGCGAAGCGGGCTTGGCGCGCATCTTAAAGCACACGCGTCGACGCCACGCTCGATCCCGCTGCGATGGACGTCGGAGAATTGATCCGCTCCAGATCTGCGGTCCAGATGCGTTCGGGTGCGAATTTGGCGCGGGTTTGAACCCGTTACGCCCAATAAACCCGCAATGCCTATTATATAAGCGTATTCTAGGGTTTTGGGCGTATTATTGGCGTATTGGAGCACTTAGGAGTCGTATTTTCTTCTGCAAAAATTCTGTAAAATTCCAGAGCCTATTTTCTTATTTCCAGAGAGTTTTGAAGTCTTTTCAAGGAGAATTGGTGATATTTTCTTCAACTCTAGCTCGTATTTGGGTGTTTTAGCTTGTATTTTGCCCTTAAACTTCCGTATTTTGCTAATAAACTTATGAATTCTGATCTGAAATTTGTGTATGTCTGCACCATGAGTAGCTAAATATTTTATGTGCATGGTATGGAGTAATTAGGTGATGTGAATCGTATTCATTGGTTGTATTATTGCGCTTAATCGCTATATTTGCTAAAGTTTAATCGTCGCTCTTAAATCTACTTTTGCATATTCCAAAAGAATTGTTCTAGTTGATGATCACCCCACAAGGGTGAGATTTGATCTCTCCAAAAGAGAGTTTCATACTTCATATGTACGTTTACAACTTTAGCGATATACTATTAGAATTGATGCGTTAACTCCCAAAAGGACATCTTCCGACGATTCGCTCCCAAAAGGAGGTTTCGTTGTGTTATACTTGATCAACCAAAGCTTACGATTCGCTGATCCTAATGAACCCATGCCATGTACATGCCTTTTATATCTATTTTTCACAAACTAGAATTCGTTGTTTGCATTGATCGCACGTAACAATCCCATCACCACACACTTCTCATACCACCTTCACCATCACTATTAAAGTGCTTAGATTTTATTCGTAGTTACTCTATTTGATTTGGACTTGTGGTTTCAACAGATTCTCCCGAGGATTCGACATCTGGACTCCCAGATTTTACTACTTGAACGGACTCTTGCTCTTGAGAGAAGCACCTTTCGGAGCCCACCAAGTTTTTGGCGCCGTTGCCGGGGAGAACGGTTTGTTACTACGGTTTATCTCATTCAGAGGACATTCGGTGAAATCTTTCCACTTTATTGTATATAATTTTTGTTTGCTTTTATATTAAAAAAAATATTTGTGCTAGTTTATGTGGCATAGGACTCCTAGGACACATACATTGACTCGACGTTTTGATATGGCTAATAATAATATGGATGCAAATTTTAGCAACAATAACGAGAATAATGTGCAACCTGGAGTGCCTAGGACTTTAAAAGATTTACTCAGACCCACTAGGACTAGCACTGCTTCATGCTTTGTTTTACCTAACGATGCAAATTCTTTCAATTTTAAACCTGGGGTGATCCAACTATTACCCACCTTTCATGGGTTAGACAAGGAAAATCAATATCTTCATATTAAAGGATTTGAGGAGGTATGCTTGACATGCTTTGATGGGAAAACTAGCGAGGATACGGTATATCTTAAACTGTTCCCATTTTCATTGAAAGACAAAGCTAAGAATTGGTTGAATGCATTGCCATCACGTTCTATTACTACATGGATTGATTTGCAGGCTGAATTTCTAAAGAAGTTTTTTCCTATTCACAGGACACAGGGACTGAAGCGGCAGATTATGAACTTTGCCCAGAAAAGCGAGGAAACATTCTACCAGGCATTCGAAAGGTTCAATGAGTTGCTGCTCGCATGCCCGCACAATGGCTTCGACAAAAGCAGGATTATTGGCTTCTTCTACGATGGACTGCAGCCGCAAATGAAGCAATTTGTAGAGATGATGTGCAATGGAGGATTCTTTGATAAAGAGCCAGACGAAGCTTGGACGTACCTGGAGGAGATAGCAGAAAATGCGCAGACATGTGACACTACTTCAGACTACGAAAGAGGAGGCCATTCTGCACCATCCCAGCCTACGCGAGGAGTGGTTTATAATTTGAAGCAAGAGGATACGTTGGAGGCAAAGATGGAGGCCATGATCTCAAACAAGCTTCATGCAATGAATTTGAAAGAGGCCAAGGCAGTTGAGATAGAGCAGATTTGCGCACTTTGCGATGTCAGTGGCCATGACACCAGTGCATGCCCCACACTTCCAGCCTTGAAGAGCATGCTAGGAAATCCTACTGGGGTGAATCAAGTTTCTTCGAACTACCAGAACTTCAATTCCAACAAGGGGTGGCGCAACAATCCAAACTTGAACTGGGGCCCCAATCAGCAGACTCAGCAGCAGCAGGCTCCCCCTCAGTTCCGACAACCTCAATACAACAACAACAACTATCAAGGTGGGAACCAGAGGAGGGACCATGAGCCAGTGCAACAACAGCAGATGCAACCATTTGGCGATGCGCTTCAGCAACTTATCCAATTGCAACAAGCTCAGATGCAGCAGCAGCAGGCTCAATTTCAGGCTCAGCAGACTCAGAATCAGCAGATGAGCGAGAGCTTGGCGAGGCTTACAGCGACATTAGAAAAAGGTAAGCTTCCATCTCAGTCAATTCCAAATCCTAATATGGGCTCATCTTCTTCTGCAGGAAATAATATGAAGCATTGCCAAGCGGTGTCCACTTTGAGGAGTGGAAAAGAGATTCAGAAGCCTGATCCACTGGGCAGACAAGCTGAGCAGGAAGAGGGAATTCAGATCCAAGAAGAGGGAATTAAAGAACAAGAGGAGGTGCAGGAAGAGAGCACGGACGCGGGTGTGAGCAAAAGCATCATTAAAGAGAAGGAACCCGCAGCATATGTACCTGCAGCACCCTACCCTCATCGGCTACTTCAGAAAAGCAAAGATAAGTATCAAACTGAGATTCGAGAAATTTTTCAGAAGTGCCAGATCAATATTCCATTTCTTGATGCTATTAATCAAATACCTGCCTATGCTAAATTTCTGAAAGATTTGTGCTCTGTTAAAAGAAAGTTAAATGTGAAAAAGAAAGCATTCTTAACTGAACAGGTTAGCTCTATTGTGCAACAAAATACACCACCTAAATTTAGAGACCCTGGATCACCCACCATCACTTGCACCATTGGCACTAAAAAAATTGGAAATGCTTTATTGGATTTAGGATCTAGTGTCAATATATTGCCATATCCTATTTTTGTGCAGCTTGGGTTAGGACAGCTAAAGCCTACATCTGTTATATTGGGTGGACAAATTTTACTACCCCGCGGACTTTATAGTTCTAGACATCCAGGGACCCCAAACTGCCAATGCTACTCCCATCATTCTAGGTAGACCATTCCTAGCGACATGCAATGCTTTAATAAACTGTAGGGATGGTCAACTGAAAATTACTTTTGGCAACATGACTTTGGACTTGAATATTTTTAATACTTGCAAGTTACCAAATGTGGATGATGAGATTGAGAGGGTGCATATGATTGATTCGTTGGTGGATGATTATATTTGTTCTGAATTTTGTGATGATGCTTCTATTGTTGAGACTTTTATTGGTGATTCTGATGACATATATTTTGTGCAGGAGAACGTGAAGGAGCTCAATGTGGTATGGGAGCCTAGGTTTGAGGCTTTGCCACCTAATGCATCAATTCAAATTTCATCTGAGGAGGAGGATCCAAAGCCACAGTTGAAGCCACTTCCTGACTATCTTAAGTATGCTTTTCTTGGAGATGAAAACAGCTTCCATGTGGTAATATCTTCTAAACTTTCTTTAGAGCAGGAAAGCTCTTTACTTGATGTGCTGAGGAAACATAGAGATGCTATTGGTTGGTCCATTGCTGACATAAAAGGTATAAGCCCTATTGTATGCATGCATCATATTTATCTAGAGGATGACGCCAAACCCACTAGAGAAATGTAACGTAGGTTAAATCCAACATTAAAAGAAGTGGTGAAAGGCGAGGTACTAAAATTATTAGATGCAGGCATTATTTATCATATTTCTGACAGCAAGTGGGTTAGCCCTACACAGGTTGTTCCTAAAAAGTCTGGCCTCACCGTGGTTAAAAATGAGAATAATGAGCTTATCCCAGTTAGAGCCACCACAGGTTGGAGGATGTGCATAGACTATAGGAAGTTGAACTCCCGAACTAGAAAAGATCATTTCCCTCTTCCATTTCTTGACCAAATTTTAGAGAGGGTAGCTGGACATGAGTACTATTGCTTTCTAGACGGTTATTCAGGTTATTATCAGATTGAGATTGCACCTGAGGACCAGGAAAAGACCACTTTTACCTGTCCCTTTGGTACTTTTGCATTTAAAAGAATGCCGTTTGGTTTATGTAATGCTCCAGCTACTTTTCAGCGATGCATGCTCAGTATTTTTGATGATATGGTTGAGAAAATCGTTGAGGTATTTATGGATGATTTTTCAGTATATGGTAGCTCTTTTCATGATTGTTTAGCTAACTTGGCTCTTGTTCTTGACAGGTGCATTGAAAAGAATCTCCTATTGAATTGGGAGAAGTGTCATTTTATGACCACAGAGGGACTTGTCCTAGGTCACCTGGTTTCTAAAGATGGTATACAGGTAGACAGAGCCAAGGTAGCAGTAATTGAGAAGCTACCAAGTCCTAAATGCGTGAAGGACATCAGATCATTTTTGGGACATGCATGATTTTATAGGCGGTTCATTAAAGATTTTAGCGCTATATCTCGCCCTCTTTGCAACTTAATCACTTTAAATGTGGATTTTATTTGGACACTTGAGTGTCAAATTTCTTTTGAAACTTTAAAGAAGTTGCTGATTTCTGCTCCTATTTTACAGGTACCAGACTGGTCCCTACCATTTGAAATAATGTGTGATGCAAGCAATTACGCAGTTGGTGCAGTCCTAGGCCAAAGAAAAGACAAAGTTCCAGTAGTGATTTACTACGCCAGCAAGACACTAAATGATGCTCAGAGGAATTATACGACCACAGAGAAGGAGTTGCTGGCTGTAGTATTCGCGTTGGAAAAATTCATGAGCTATATTCTGGGATCACCAATTTAGATATATACTGATCACTCTGCTTTGAAATATTTATTGTCTAAAAAAGATGCTAAGCCTCGATTAATACGATGGATTTTATTGTTGCAGGAGTTCAATGTCACAATCAAGGACAAGAAAGGCGTGGAGAATCTAGTAGCTGACCATTTATCACGATTGACAGTAGGCCTTGATTCAGCAGATGTGCCTTTGAAAGACTCATTTCCCGACGAGCATCTTTTTAGCGTTTCCACCTCTCCATGGTATGCTGATATCGTTAATTATCTGGTAACTGGTAAGACTCCTAACACTTGGTCTCTTCAAGACTTTAAACGGTTCAAGTATGAGGTAAAATATTTCTTCTTTGATGATCCGTACTTATATAAATATTGTAGTGACCAAATTGTTAGGAGATGCATTCCTGATCATGAAATAACCAGTGTGATACAATTTTGCCATGATGGAGTATGTGGTGGACATTTTTCTGCAAACAAAACTGTGGCAAAAATCTCGCAATGTGGCTTTTATTGGCCAACTATGTTTAAAGATACATTTCATTATTGCAAGACTTGTGCTGCATGCCAACAATTAGGGGGTATTACTAAACGTAACATGATGCCTTTAAACCCCATTTTGGAAATTGAAATATTTGATTGTTGGGGCATAGACTTCATGGGACCTTTCCCACCTTCATTTGGATATGCTTATATTTTGGTTTGTATTGATTATGTTTCTAAATGGGTGGAAGCTATTCCTTGCAGGTCGAACGACACTTCCGTTGTGCTTAAGTTCCTCAAAGAGAACATTTTCTCTAGGTTTGGAGTGCCAAAGGCCTTGATCAGTGATGGAGGGTCTCATTTTTGCAACCGCATGTTTGCTATTTTAATGAAGAGGTTTGGGGTCACGCACAAAGTTTCTACTCCGTATCACCCACAAACCAATGGTCAATCAGAGTTGGCAAATAGAGAGATTAAAGGAATTCTACAGAAAACGGTGAATCCATCAAGAAAAGATTGGAGTTTGCGCTTACCTGAAGCATTGTGGGCCTACAGGACGGCCTACAAAACAATTTTGGGGATGTCACCTTACCGCCTTGTATTTGGGAAGTCTTGTCACTTACCTGTTGAGATAGAGCATAGATCTTATTGGGCTATAAAGAAAATGAATTTTGATACTGATGCCTCTTTTTCTTCTCGCAGGTTGCAATTGTTGGAGCTGGAGGAGTTGAGGAGAAATGCGTACGACAACGCTAAAATTTCTAAAGAAAGGATGAAATCCGTCCACGACATGATGATCTTGAGGAGGGAGTTCACCCCAGGCCAAAAAATACTCCTATACAATTCCAGGCTACACATCTTTCCTGGGAAGCTTCGCTCTAGGTGGTATGGACCTTTCGTCGTCAAAGAAGTTTTCCCACATGGCGCTGTGCTCTTACTTAATGAAAAAGACGGAAGCGAGTTCAAGGTGAATGGCCAGAGATTGAAGCATTTTCACGAGCCTTGGACCAAGGAAGCGAGCACCATGGATCTCACAGACCCACCTTCGGGTGGGAACTAATCAGGTGTGTTCTTTCCATGATTCCCTCTTCCTAACATTGAGGACAATGTCTATTTTTAGTTGGGGGGAAATAACTTTTAGGATTTTTTTTATTTTCTTTTTCTTTTTCTTTTATGGTTTTCTTTTTTTTAGTTCCCTTTTTGCATTGAAAAAAATTTTTTTTTTTGAGTTAAGAAATATCACCAAAATCCTTTTTACCTAGAAATGAACCTCATGTGATGAAATTTCTCGTTATTTATTCACCACCATCCACTCGTGATTTATTTTCCCCCACCACTATTGTTCAACATTTCAATCTCATTTTACATGAATTTGAGTGCTTGTGGTGAATTCCTTTTTACACATCTCAATGGCAAGATTAATCGATGACTTAATGAATCTAAAAATTATGGATTAGCAAGTGGTATGCTTTCATTGGAACACACCAAAGTTCATGTACCAATAATTCATAAATTAACTGGAGCATTGTTCTTTATCTCGTATTTATTGCCATTTGCATGCTTGGTGTAATTTTGGGTAGAAAAACGTACCACGTCATTTGAAATAATTAGGATACCCATTCTTGTGAACAATTAAAGAAGAGGAAGCTATCGTGCCACGTTGTTTATGCACACACAAAAGAAGAAAAAAAATGAGATGAATGAGAAAAAAATGAATAAATGTGCTATTAAAGAAATAACTTGGTTGGCTCGAGTAGTACAGTCCGAGGGGTCCTTCTTGGCCTAATGCCCTATGATCGTCTGATTTGGGAGCCATTGACCGGAACCTCAATTATTTGATGGAGCGATCCAAGTTATATACTTTTCCGCGAATGTTGCTTGATGCGTGTTACGCGGAACTATGGAAAAAAGCGAAAGAAAATAGAGAATAATTGTGCATGATTAGCGAAGCAAGAGAACTTCCAAAGCTTAAAGAAAACACAAGATGTGGTGTGAGTCCCTATGAATAGAGATTGACGTGTGTACGCTTTATTACCAATTTATTTTTGATGCTTGATTTGCATGAAAAATTCACGCTCCAAGTTAAAATATGTGATTGAACGGTGTGTACCATTGCTTTAGTATACTATGAGCCATGAAGTAATTGATAGTGAATTTGAGTCCATTTTATAACCATTTGAGATGCTTGACATTCATTTTTGAAAACCCACAAGTACCTTTACTTGATGAGCTTGAAATTTTGATATTAGTGTGCGGTTATCTCTTGTGTTGTAGTAGTATGATGGTGGGTAATTTGAGATCTGATAAGGTGATCTAGGCGTATTTCTAATCGCTCTTTTTGCTAGAGACTAGCAAAACGCTAGTTGGGGGGTGTGATTTGGGTTCAATATTGCGTATTTAACCCCCCATTTAGCCCTATTTTGTGCTCATGTGATGCTATATTGGTCTCTAGTACATACGTATTTTCTACACATTTATTTATTAGAGAAAACACACTATTTGAGCACAAAACAGAAATTAATGAAGTATTTTTGCACTTTTTATATTTTTCCTAGCTTGGTCTCGATCTCACGATTTCAACGACTATTTATTTGTATTTTTCTGAGATCTGTGCTAATTACTGTGTATTTTTGAATGCAGAATACCTTTTAAATGGAGAAATACGCACGAAAATACGAAATACGGTCGCCGACCAATGAAATGGCGCCACGTGGCAGCATCCAGACCGTCCGCGCTCAATCCAACTGGCACAGCGAGTTGGGGCAAGGAAATTCAACAACCGTTGGATTAAAATCCAACGGTCCGAAAGAGTCTTAAAGGGGAATACGAAAGCGGCTACGTGGCGACATCGTGACCCTTGATTGTCGATCGCACGGCTACGCTCATCCCCGCATTTTGAACGGAGAGCAGGCGACGTGGCCGTTCCGCGTTCGTTGATCTTCAATCCAACGGCTCCTGGCGACCCCGAAGCGAAACGAAAATCGAGCGACGTGGTGACACGACGACCACCCGATGTAAATCCTACGGCGGATGAAGCCCCCGCAAATACGAAGCGTAGCGGCATTTACGGAGCGACGTGGCGAAGCATCAGCCGTCCACACGATCCATCCAACAGCACAGATTGAAGCGGATCCGAAGTCGAAGCGAAGCGGGCTTGGCGCGCATCTTAAAGCACACGCGTCAACGCCACGCTCGATCCCGCTGCGATGGACGGCGGAGAATTGATCCGCTCCAGATCTGCGGTCCAGATGCGTTCGGGTGCGAATTTGGTGCGGGTTTGAACCCGTTAAGCCCAATAAACCCGCAATGCCTATTATATAAGCGTATTCTAGGTTTTTTGGGCGTATTATTGGCGTATTGGAGCACTTAGGAGTCGTATTTTCTTCTGCAAAAATTCTGTAAAATTCCAGAGCCTATTTTCTTATTTCCAAAGAGTTTTGAAGTCTTTTCAAGGAGAATTGGTGATATTTTCTTCAACTCTAGCTCGTATTTGGGTGTTTTAGCTTGTATTTTGCCCTTAAACTTCCGTATTTTGCTAATAAACTTATGAATTCTGATCTGAAATTTGTGTATTTCTGCACCATGAGTAGCTAAATATTTTACGTGCATGGTATGGAGTAATTAGGTGATGTGAATCGAATTCATTGGTTGTATTATTGCGCTTAATCGCTATATTTGCTAAAGTTTAATCGTCGCTCTTAAATCTACTTTTGCATATTCCAAAAGAATTGTTCTAGTTGATGATCACCCCACAAGGGTGAGATTTGATCTCTCCAAAAGAGAGTTTCATACTTCATATGTACGTTTACAACTTTAGCGATATACTATTAGAATTGATGCGTTAACTCCCAAAAGGACATCTTCCGACGATTCGCTCCCAAAAGGAGGTTTCGTTGTGTTATACTTGATCAACCAAAGCTTACGATTCACTGATCCTAATGAACCCATGCCATGTACATGCCTTTTATATCTATTTTTCACAAACTAGAATTCGTTGTTTGCATTGATCGCACGTAACAATCCCATCACCACACACTTCTCATACCACCTTCACCATCACTATTAAAGTGCTTAGATTTTATTTGTAGTTACTCTATTTGATTTGGACTTGTGGTTTCAACAGATTCTCCCGAGGATTCGACATCTGGACTCCCAGATTTTACTACTTGAACGGACTCTTGCGCTTGAGAGAAGCACCTTTCGGAGCCCACCACCTTGTAACCCTTCAGCATAGGGGAGCTGGAGAGGGACGCAACGAGCAATGGAAGAGAAGGAGGGCCGCCCTGTAGACATGAGTTCGCTCATGCTGATGCAGTTTACAACAGAGTGAAATGAACCAGACACAGGAGTTCGCCTACGAATCGGATCACAATTGTTCAAACACTGTCGTCTTTGTTAATTACTTGTAAAAGTTAATGAAAAAGGCTATTCCAAGCGAATTCCTAAGCGTCATCTAAGCGCGCCCTAACTTAGGAACGGCCCCCGTCGAACTGCGGAGCGAGCTCACAAAACTCTGCCACCCATGACGGCGAGGAGAAAAGGCTGAGCTACGAGCTCGCCCTCATCACTCAAACGCGACTCGGAGAAAGGAGAAAGGGCCGAGCTACGTGCTTCCCCTTATCCCACAAATACAACTCGATACTTCGCCATACAGGAGATAGCAAAAAATAACAGACATTTTCATATACCTAAAGTCAACACTTTACAATAATATCCGGGGCCGACCTGACACAACGAGGTCTCCCTCGGGCCAGCCCTACCGCTCCGTCTGAACAAAAGGGGGGGCGAAACAAGACTACTCCTGTTGGCCACTGCCGCCTGAGGCGCCGCCGCTTGGGGCGACGTCCCTCTCGTTAACCTTCGAGGGGTCGGTTGCTCAGCCCAAAAATGTGCTTCTCTCAAGCGAAAGAGTCCGTACAAGTAATATAATCTGGGAGTCCAGATGTCGAATCCTCGGCAGAAAATCTGTTGCAACCACAAAGCTCAAATCAAATAGAGAGTCAACGAAAAGAGACTAACCACTTTTAATGACGATGGTTTAAATGGGTTTGATCGTGGTTTTTAGTACGTGAACAATACGAGCAAAGAAAGTTTCGTTTATAAAAATATCTATGAGAAGTATGCACATAGTATGGGTTCATTAGGGTCCATGATTCGTATTAATTTGGTTGATTAAATATAACTCAATGAATTCTCTTTTTGAGAGCAATTCACCGGAAAATACCCTTGTGGGGATTAAAGCACAAAATTCAATACAATCGTTGCTAAAGTTTTAGTCTTTTAAATATAAGCGATGAAAGTCCCTTTTGGGGAAATCAAAACTCACCCTTGTGAGGTGATCATGTACTAAATCACGTTCTTTTGGAAGATGAAGAGTAGATTTAAAAATAAAGACTACAACTTTATCAACGTGACAATTTTAGCACGACAATTCAACCAAACGAATACAAATCATATCCCCTAACTACACCATACCATGCACACTGAGAATTTAGCTACTCATACTGAAAATAAACATCAATTTCATCAAATCAAGCATGGTTCTAAGCAATAGGATTAATTAGAATTCAAAATACACAATAGAGTTCAATGAATATCACCAAATATGCTAACTATTTGCCTAAGAAAACCCTTCTTCTTCCTCCTAAAAGCCTTTGAAAATTCCCTCAGGTTGCTCTCTGGATTCTCAGAAAATTGCTACAAAATTCGGCTCCAAAATCGCCCAAATAGCCAAGAATACGGAGCAAAACCCTAAGAATACCTTATATAAGAACATTGCGGGTTTAAAGTGTTAACGGGTTCACAAAACCTGCACCCAAAGTCGCTCAAACCCACACCCGCGAGCGGCATCAATTATCCGCCATCCGATCAACGTGGGATTTAACCACGTTAAGCCACGTGGCAATTGGATTCGCCCCGCTTCGATTCGCTTCCGAGCTCAGCTCGGAGTGATCTCCGCCGTCGGATGGAAATCTTACCGCTTAGAGCTTTCCACGTTGCCAGCTTTATTTGATAATCTTTGGGGTCGCTGGGGTCCGTTGGATCACGATCGAAAGGATCAGTGATGGCCATATCGCCCCGCTGCTTTGCGAATTCGAATTCGCATCGGTGTGATTCTCAACTGTCGGATGTTTGATCGGACGGTCCGGATGCAGCGCGTAGCTCTGTCTTCGATCACCCGCGGAGTAGATCTCGTCCGTTAAATGTCGATCCAGCGGTCTGTGTGATGCCGCGTCGCTCGCTTCGCAGCGCCTGTATGATGAGGCGGGCTGCGCTCTGATGAACGCCACGTGTCCCCCAACTTCGATCGGATACGGTTCGTTCCAGACCGTTGGATGAGAATCCAACGGCATAAAACACGCCGCGTCTCCCCGCTGTTATTAGCCGCTGGATGAAGAGCGGGCGGTCACGATTTAGCCACGTGGACATCAAGATTAGTGCGCGTACGGATTCAGCCGTATTTTGAAGTATTTCTTCCGTATTTCTTTATTTAATCGGTATTCTGCATTAAAAAATTCACAGTAATTAGCACAGATCTCAGAAAAATACAAATAAATAGTCGTTGGAATCGTGAGATCGAGACCAAGCTATGAAAAATATAAAAAGTGCAGAAATATTTAGTTTATTGCTGTTTTGTGATCAAATAAGGTGATTTCTCTAATAAATGATGATATACAAAATACGAACGTATTAGAGACCAATTAAGCATCATATAAGCACAAAATAAGGCTAAATGGGGGGTTAAATATGCAATATTCAACCCGAATCATCGGCCTCATTGTCAATGTCTGCTTCCTCGATGACAACGTCCTCGTCGCCCCCCGCCTCTTCCTCACCCTCGGTGACTACGTCCTCGTCGCCCCTCGCCTCTTCTTCACCATCTAGGGATGGCAGTAATGGCCTGACCCGCCCGGTCCGACCCGGCCCGACTCGGTTTTGACCCGGCCTGACCCAGCCCGCAGCCGGGTCGGGGCAAGCTTGGGCTTTGTATGCGCCCCGGCCCGACCGGACCCGCCCCGGTAAATTATAGAGGTTCTAAAACCCTTACTATTTTGATGCGGGACATGCAGTCAGCGAATAACTCAGAACTCATACTCTATTCCATTGTTCTCCTAATTGGGCCAATTCCAAATTCCAAATTACCAAATAAACCAAAATTCTCCCAATTCACAAATAAAATTTTAATTTGGGATTCATATGGATGGTATAATGACCTGACCCAACCGGCCCGACCCGGCTTTGGTAAGAAAGTACCCGCCTCGCCCCGCCCCGGCCCGCGACCCGCTCTGCACTGGCCTGCAGATGGGTCGGGGCAAGCTTGGGTAGTTAAATACCCGCCCCGACCCGCAATATTTCCATTCCTATCACCATCCGAGGCCACTAGCGTATCGAAGTCGACCTCGATTGGATGGCGAAGGTTGGCCACCCTTTCCTTCACCCGGCTCAGACAGGCCTCCCAGCCCTTGGCTCGACCCTTCACCATGCCATCATACATCGCATCTGTGAGGGCGGGGACGACGGTCGACTCTTGGTACGTCCAAAACTCGTCGGTCCTCATGGTCAGCTCTTCTTTCGTGGCCTTTGCCTGGGCCGCCAGCTCGCCCGAATGCGCCTTCTCTCGTTCAAGCGCGTCCTACAGCTCCTTCATCCAATCAGCCACGGAGGGGGCCTTCATCTCATGATCTTCCAGGAGCGCCTTCAGGTGCTGGACCTCCGACTCCAACTGGCCGCTCCTACTCTTCTCCTTCGTCAGCTGCTCGTCGGTACTCTTCCGGAGCGCGGCAAGCTCGGTCGCCATTCTGGCGACGGCACCCTCAGCCTTGTTTATGGCCGGCGTGTGCTCCCTGGCAGCGATCATCATAAGGATGGCCTGCACGACAAAGGAGAAGTCTGTCAGAACGCTCAGCAAATCCGCCTGAAAGACTTGACCCAGTTCGGACCGCTTACCTGCACACCATGCCATACCGCGGTGCCGCACAACCCCTCATGACCGACGGCGGCTAAACCCTCCCTATCGCGGGGCAAAAGGTAATTCTCCGCCAACCTCGTCGCCACCCCATCGTCTTCAAAGACGGATTCATCGGTCCCTACCCGAAAGGGCATCCTGTGAACGGCCTCCTCCGGGTAACCCTCGATCTCGTCCTTTTTGGCCTTGAAGTGGATGAGCGAGGCCTCGCAGCTGGGGTGGGCCCGCTTCTCCAAAACAAACCGAGGGCAGTCGTAAGGCCAGCCCTCCCAACCGGACGACCTGGGCCTGGAGCCCAACCCGCCAGAGCCCCCGGGGCGATCTTGGGCTATTGTCCGCTCAGCACCAGGGGGCACCCTCGGGCTCGGCAGACGAGGTTCGGGGCCGACCACCCCCGGTTTAGTCCGCCTCTCTCCCCCGACCTCAAGGTCGATGACCGGGCTGGCAGCTCCCTTAGCAGCCCCCTACCCAAGCCGACTGGCATTCCTCTCCTTCCGAGGATCAGCGACGGACGACGCCATAGGCAGCCTCGTCCTCTTCGAGGGCGCTTTTCCATTCCTTGAGCCTTCCCCTCCAGCCTCTTCGTGCAGCCTCTTCGGGTCCACCTTTCTTGCCTTCTGCTCTACCTACTCCTCGGCCCGCTTCCTCAACTCCTCGAGCGTCAGACTCATAGTGCGACCTGCAGAAGAGGGAAAGCTTAGAGTGAGCACTTCAGATGCGGCAACCATAAAGTTTGTATTATCTTTGGGCCAAATATGCTGAGCTATCATGTCGGGATCGGCAAGCATCCCATACTCCTGGCCCTCGTCCGGTATGTCCATCAGAGACCGGGCTACGTCTTCCTCCTCATCACTCAGGTCGACCCCCTGCCTCGCCTCGGGTTCAGCTCCCCCCCAGTTCGATCTCATTACCACGTCTGCGGGCACCAAGACGAACACGTATTGTTTACTCTACACCTTTATCTTGTCCGGCAACCCTCTGATAAGGGGGTGGCTTCTATTTATGGACAGATAATAATAGGACCTCAGCCTCTTCACCGCGAAGAAATGCCGGAAGAGGGACAGAGACGGGCAGACGCCGTTGCTCATGCACAACACCAGGAAGCCGATGATCACACTGATGGAATTCGGCATCAATCGAAACAGTGGTAGCTCCAGAAAACTCAAAATTTCCAGCACGAAGGGATTGGGGGGAAGCGCAACCCCTGCTGGAAGTAGGCCACATACACCCCCACCTCATTATACCCCGCAAAATACACCCTCTCCAGCACGGTCGGCGCACAGACGGAATAGGACGGCCTAATATACGATTCGCTGATTTCTGAAAGGGACGTCCTCAGCACCGAATTTACACCCAAGATCTCGTTGGGCATCTTCCCAGCCTCCGCCGCCGTAACGGCTGCCGAAGTAATGATCTTTGCGATCCTAACCACGTGCCCTTTCCCTTTCTTCGGGTCCCGCGGGGTCTCCGGGGCCTCCGAGGGCGAGTCCACTGATTGCTCACCCCCCGCGGTCCAACTCCCACTCTCCGGTGGCCTTTCCCCAGAACTCTGCGTCGTATCTGCGTCGGAGCTCACTTCCTCCACCGCTCTTGTCCCCGGCACGTAGAGGGAGGACGTTGATGAAGACATCAAGAAAGAAGAGATTTAGTACATGTACGATGTCGACGGCTTCGACGACGACGCTCTGGCGGCAACTGATCTCCGACGGCAACCACAACGCGAACTAGGCAGTCTCCGGTGATTGCACGCACTTAAAGAACTTTGAAAGTGAGAAACCCTCACTCGTTCCTACCCTAAGCCATTTATAAGGCGCCCCGAATGATCGCAGCCATGGAAATCCCGCCACGCGTCGAGGATCTGCGCTCCCTGACGCTTCGATCCGCGCAGAATGACGTCTCGACTGATAGCAGCGGTCGCATCCGCCACACGTCACCCAAGGAGTGGCTGAACCGCTTCGATTTCCATCTGCCGCCGATTCGAAAAGATCGTGTCGGTTTGTGCAACGGACACCGAGACGCTTTGATCTTCGCCCTCTTTCGATTCGAAATAACTGCACCGAATCGAAATGATTTCGCTCCTGCCTCCTCATTTACTTAGGCATAAGCAGAGCCCTCCCACCATTAATATGGCCCGAAAGATTGCGTAGCAAACGATCGAGGCCAAATTGTGGCGCCGACCATCCGCGCACGGCCTGGGTATAACACCTCATCTCGCCCCGACCCGACGGACCTCCCGTAGGCCGCCCCTAGCTCTCCCTCAGTCCCGACAACCAGATCTCAACATCCCTCTCCCCCTGGCTTGGCGCTCGTCAACAGAAGGATGTTGGGGGAAATTATACCCTCGCAAGCAAATAATCTACACATCTAACAAGGAGGAAAAGAAACCAAAACAAAAAAAATCCACTTCATTTATTTAAAGGGTGGGGCTCGGCCCCCGACCATCGGCCGCCCGTACAAGAAGAACATCAGGCTCGGCCCTCGGCCGGCCGTACAAAAATAAACAAAAAGAAACAACGTTCCCCTACGCTAAGTCCTCAGCGTCATCGCCTTTCCGCCGGTCGTGCCCCCATCTCCCTTGCCACCTGGCGAACTCCCGCCTCCCTCGCCTCTTGCAGCAGCGGAACGACATGCCCATCATGGTAACAGCGGATGGCGGCTTCAATCATGTCGCGCTCAACCTCCCGCTTCTCCTCCAGCTCCTTTTTGAGTACGGCCTTCTCTTTCCTCTCCGCCTCGATCGCTTCCTTCAGCCCGACTATATTCTCCGCCTGCACCTTGATCACCCGCTCCTTGCTGGCCATCTCCTCGGTGTGCCTCGCCCGGATATCGGCCCGCTCACGTTCTTCCTCCAGAAGTTGACGCTCGAGCCTAGCCTTCGTCACATCAAAGTACGCAGCCCACCCCTTCTCAACCTCATAGGCCACCAGGACCCTCACCAGCTCCTCCTCCTTCTCCTTTAGCTTCTCTCTGACTTCACTAAGATCGACCCTCGCCTTGTCAAGAGCCGCTTTTGTGGCAGCCACCGGGGTTCGGCGATGCATGGTCGCCATAGCCGTGACCATCTACAAAAAGACCTCACTCAGTCGGACACGAGCGAAGGAAACTTGGGAGGCGAGACGAGGAATTCAGCCTACCTGCATGACGTGCCACACAGCGGATCCGCACAGCCGCTCCGTCCCCACGCGGATCAGGGACTCACGATCCCGCAGAAGCATACAATACTCCGCTAAACGCGCCGCCACCCCGGCATCCTCAAATATCGACTCATCACGGCTTATCCGATAGGTCGACCGGTGAAGACTATCACTTGGAAGCGCCTCGGCCTCAGCCTTTGTCCTCTTAAAGCGGATGAGAGCGTTCTCGCAACTCGGGTTCACCGCCCTTCCCATTTCGCACATGAGGATTCTGTAAGGCCACTTCTGGACCGGGAGAGCCTTGCAAGGCTTGCCCGCCTCGGGTACCCGCGTAGGAACCGGGAGGACCCCTCCCCGAATGGGTGAACCCTCGGAGAGTACCTCGCCAGCTCGACCATAAGAGGCACCAGATTCAGACAACCTTCGCCTTTGGTTCGCCCCCTCCTCGTCCGGGACCTCGGCACCACGTTTTCGGGAAACCTCCTTTACTGGCCCCTCCTCGTCCATCGCTTTCTTACCCTTATCACGAGGGTTGGCGCTCTCCCCGACCGACACTTCGGCAGCCCTTGACACCTCCTCCGGCGAAAATGTTGCGTCTCCACCTACGAATGAGAGAAAGATCAGGGTAAGCCTACATAAAGGCTCGCCAAGCTCAAACTACCTTGGGACCAAAAATCCTGGGCGAGTCGACTGTCCTGCATCAAGTTCGCCAACCGGCGGTGCGCCTCGGGCAGCTCCGCCAAGATCTGTGCCTTCGCCAGGTCTTCACCGGTCAGCTTCACCCTCTCATTCACCTAGGAATGGAAATATTGCGGGGCGGGGCGGGTATTTAACTACCCAAGCTTGCCCCGACACATCTACAGGCCGGGGCGGGGTGGGTCCCGGGCCGGGGCAGGGCGGGTTCTTTCTTACCAAAACCGGGTCGGGCCGGGTCGGGCCGGTCGGGTCAAGTCATTAGTGTAGAGGAATATGCCCTCGGATCATTTGTATTTAATGCAAATGATAATTTAAGCTTAGATAGGGACTATTTTGCATTTGATGCAAAAGAGATTAAATGTGTCTTAAATTGTTTAAGACTATATTTAATTAAATAAATGCGTTGAAAAGGTTACCTAGATGACGTGATCGTCCCGCTCTAAACGCAGGTTCAAACCGCGTCAAAAACGGAGTCCAAATGCACAAGTTATAGCCAAAACAAGTCAGCCCAAACTGTTGGGCTGAAACCAGCGAAAATGGAGGCCCACCAAGCCCGAATTTTCTGGTTAGGGTTTTTTTAAACCTGGGAATTTCTTGACGGCTACGTTTCTAAGAGAAGTATGACTTTTGGCTAACTTTGGACAATTGTTTAAAGGGTCAAACGGACTCGGATTGACGAGCCGTTTTTTCCTACGCGTTCACCGTTGAACACCCTTCGAATTGATAGGTTGTATCAATCATGAAGCTCAACGGTGAGTGAGTTAAAATTCACGGAAGTTTGCACTTTGTGAAGTGCAAACTAACTTGATTTTGATTAACTCAAATTAATAGTCCCACATCGGATTTTGAGAAAGGGGAGTAGTCAGCCGCCTATATAAATAGGGGTCTGCTCTCCTCCTCAAAACTCGTCCCAAGCTCTAGATCTGAGCGGCTCTCGTAAATGTTGGAGCACGCTCGGATCTAGGCTTAAATTAAAGATTTCTCTATCTCCCTAATATTTCTGCCTTGCTCCTGAGGGCTCTAGCAAAGCCGCAAAGGAGTTCGGATTGAGATCCGAAATCTAGGTGGAGCTTTCACACGCGTGAAACTTTCTTCGGCGCGTGGTTGGCTCGGCGACACGGGATTGATCGCCTCGGGATGCGGAGCGGTTCGAGGAGTGGTTCGGGGAGCGGTTCGAGGAGCGGCTCGGCGTGGGACGAGGAGCGGCTCGGAAGACGGTGCGAAACATCTCGCCTGCCCCAGGGCTGAGATTCCGGGTATGTGTTTAATTAAGCATTAGTTTAATTTAATCGCAGTATGTTAGATCCTTCTTGGTATGGTTAGATCCATCCCAAGTTGGCATAGATCTTGGATTAGGGTCTTGGACCTTAGGGTTAAATGTTAATTAGATTAACATGGTTATTTTTCCGCTGCTTTTCTGTCTATGTTCCGTCCAACTTAGGACGTGCATAGAGTTTTTATGCCCTAAGGGTCCCAGAAATCCCTTCAGTGGTATCAGAGCGAGATCTGCGTAACGATCTAGCCCGCGATTTCTTTAAACACATGAAATGCTTTTAAATACTTTAAAAAAATGTTTTTAAAGTTATGAGATAAATTTTAAAAATGTTTTTGATGTTTAAAAATCTATGTGATAAATTTTTGAATATGGAAATTTTTTAATGACGTTTTAAAAGTTATGTGATAATTTTTAAAACTAATTTTAAATCTTTTAAAATTTATGCGATAAGTTTAAAGTGCCTAAAATTTTGATATGATAAAATTTTAAGCATGAAAGTTTTTTTTAAAATGATGTTTTTGTTGAAGAGGATTAACCATGGCAAATAGCCATGGTACTATATTTATAAAACTCTCATGTTGAGGTGGGAGTCCAAGGGCCTCCCCACTAACTTAGTGGGGAGTAATGGAGAGTGATGAGGGGAGGGAGGCCAAAAGCCTCCCTCAACTCACAACACTCCCCCTCATCTCTCCATTACATTGGGTTAAGCATATGAATACTTCAGGATTCAGTATGCCAATGGGGTGGATACTTCTGGATCCAGAGCCACTATGGTTGCCTCGTTAAAACCTTAGCTGTGGAAAACCCAGTGGGAAAAACCAGCAGCTTAAGGGAAAAGAGTACAACTATCGAGGGACTCCCCCTGATATGTACAAGCTTCAGGCTTGCAGATCTCCTATGTATCTATACAATCATCTCCTATTTGTCTATACATCCATCATGTTCTGAAAGAAAATACAATTATCACTCATCTACACAAGTTTCACTCATCTAGCGGCTATTGGAAGGCAGCGTCGCTCTGGAGTGTAATGCTCTTCGAAGTTGGTAGATGACTCCACTAAAGTATTCTTTGAATCAGTCTTCAGTGTGTCTGCAAGGTACTGCTAGACCTGGCTGAGCGTTTTCAATACTTGCTTCTTGGATGATGAGCTTCTCAGAAGATGTAGACATTGGATGATGATGTGTATATATTTAGGAGGTGGCCGGCCTATTGTGTTTCAGTCATCGCGATGATCTTTAAACCTGCATATGCAATATATATTCCTTGACCCTTGGAAGTTGCGCAAAAGCAGCTTATCCTTGGTCTAGTGTTGCTCTCCAGGACAACACTGTATCTGATTAACAACTTTACTGGAGATGTTCTATCAAAGATACGTGCAGTTGGCCAGATAATACACTAGAGCTAGGCTATTCGGGACCTAGGATGTCCTCCCCCTCTTTCAGCTACTGAAAGGTGTCATAAATAAGTATCCATTTTTAATAGGTTGCAAAAGGACATCATTCTTCATAAACTCCAGGTGTATGAAAAATATGAAAGGGTTCCACCACGAAGGTGTTTAATATGTAAGCCGAGACATCTTCGGCATGATTAATAATAGTTCATCTTCAGGATGATTAATGTCATCTTCAGGATGATAGTTCATCTTCAGGATGATAGTTCATCTTCAGGATGATTAATGTCATCTTCAGGATGATGGTTCATATCCAGGATGATAGTTCATCTTCAGGATGATTAATGTCATCTTCAGGATGATAGTTCATCTTCAGGCTGGTTAATGTCATCTTCAGGATGATAGTTCATCTTCAGGCTGATTATTGCCATCTTCAGGATGATTAATGTCATCGTCAGGATGATCGTTATACCTAGGTTTTTCATTTCCAAGGTACGCTTTAAAGCTATCTGAAATCTCAATGGTCTCTGCTGGAGATCCTATTAGCTTTAAGTTGACCATATGTAAGGCAAATATAACAAATCCTGTCAACGATCTTTCGAAAAAGATACAAGGGCAGAATATTGCTTAAGATCAACTAATGATCTTTGTAGCCTTTATGGAGAAGACGTTTCTACGTTTCTCTTTCATCTCTGGGGGTAGAGTATACCCTTCTGGAAGTTTTATTTAGATCTATATATCTATATTGCAGTATATATATGCAGTCACAACGTCCATGAGCTGCATGTATTGGCTTTTGCAGAGAAGTGTATGCATAGTAGGAAAATGATCACATTTCCTTGATTTCAATTTCTTTATGAAATTCGAATTATATTCCACAGGTTTTTACACATTCAGGTGTATGGACTACTGGTCCAAAGATTTTGCTTTTCAAGAGTGAGTCCAGCTCTACTCTTATTGCATCGTCCCACTTTGGCCATTCTATGCGTTTACGCTATAGAAAAGTGGGTAGACGTCATCGTCGTATTCAGCGACGTGAATGGCAATAGCGAAAGTAAAACTGTCGTCGACGACTGTGCTATATCTGTCCAGTACCTCTCCAGTACGTACGTAATATAATGATGTTTCTCCTGTTGTTTCCTCTGCAGGGGAAATTAGGAGGGGAGAGGTTGCTGGTCTGAGCTCAGCATCCCGTGGTTGGATCATTTTTATATATCCAGGAATCTTCCTATTATAAGAAAATTTTTATTTTGAACCTGGCCGGCGTCCTCTTTTCAAATGAGGTACAGCCAATTCTGCTGCCGGTGGATTGCATCCATCTTTGGGAATGTCAATCCTAGCTGGCGTGTTGGCAGCAGGGACGTGTGAACGAACAATCTTCTGGTTGTCCGCAATTTTATCCGTCAATTGATGTACTTTAGTCTGAATGTGAAGGATCTTCTGGATCTCAACGTCACACAGAAAAAGTATGCGGATCATAACGAGATGAGGACTTATGTGTCCCATGATATGGTCTCAGAAGCTTCAGGCTTCTTTAGACTGCGTGCCTATTACAATGAGACTTTACTCATCAAATTCATATTTATCAAGACTTGGTGGTAAACCATAAGGAAGCGGCATCAGCAATAAGATATGGCCACAAGCGGGCCGTATCGTGATAAGCGATGCGGAGTGCAGCTTGTTGGTCCCTAAATATCAACAGGCAACTGGAATCTAACAATGGACGTGAAATCCATTGGAGTCTCTTTACCATAGAATCTGATAACCCATTCTGAGTATGAACATGCTACAGGATGTTCGATTTCAATGCCAGTTGCTTGGCAGAAGTCTTGAATGATATGAGTAGTGAATTCACCCTCATTATTAGCTTTGAGAAGCTATGTTACGAGTGAATATGAAGGCACACAGAAGACCATCTAGTAGATGCATATATCAGTACAGTAATGAAGTACCGAAAATGGTCCATTTGCGGGGTGAATAGGCCCGCAAAAGGTCACCATGTATTCTCTCAATGAAGCCATGAGACTCTAAACCCACTTTCAGGGGGGAAGGTCTCTCTCTAAGTTTTCCCTTATGGCAAAGGGGGACAAAGAAACTCAACCTTTTGAAGAATCTTCAGGTTCTCCAATGGATTCATTTGATGATGCGTCCATCATCGCTGATCCTAGATGACTAAGTCCATTTTGCCAGAGTTAAAAACTATGGCAATGAAAGGCACTTCTGGTGCTCAGTCAAGTTGGGTTTCTATAGGATGAATATCTGTAATTATAGGGGCCCGACGAGGGTCCAATGAAATCGTAAGTAGCTGGGCTTCTGGCCATCCTCTTTACGAGTTACATATTGATATTCAATATTTATTATCCACAGTTTTCAAGTTATGTTCGTTTAAACGAAATATCCTTGAAACTTGGAAAATTTCTATATGTTTAAGAGGAGAAGTTTGCATCTTATAGTCTCGTTGTATGTGGGAGCAATATTAATGCTACACCAGTGCAACGAGGCACTGTCCACAATATTAAATATTTCATCTATAAGCAAAACGAAATTTAATTTAAGTCAATGAAAAAGACAAAAAAAGTTTGTACTTAAGCAAATTAAAGATGAAGCAACATTGAATTTTAAATGCATAGATAAAAGATGAAGCTTAATCGAGCAGGTCGTCGTTCTCGAAGTCTTTTGCAGTGAACATCGTTGGTGGCTGAACAGCCGCCAAGTTTGTTTCAGGCAGAGACTTCTGGCTCGCCTGATATAGTGCCTGGAGGTGGCGAGGAGTGCGGCAGATTCTGGACCAATGGCCAGTCATGCCGCATCTATGGCATTTATCCTCCCAGTTCTTCTTAGGAAGTGACACTTGGTCAGTGTTCTTTTGCTTCCATGTGAAGTTACTCTTTCCTGTATTGTTGTTATTGGACGGGGGTGCTGCTCCTCGTCCATTATTCATCACAGCTTTTCCTTTGTTATTATTAGCCTTCTTCTTATTTTTCCACTTCTGGGGAGAAACGTGGTGGGCTTCAGGGATAGGTGCAGTGCCAGCTGGACGTAAATTATGAGGGGCTAGCAGTAAATCTTGATTCTGTTCTGCCCTAAGTAGGCATGGGATCAGATCAGAGAATTTCGTGAAGTTGCGTTCACGATACTGCTGCATGAGGATTGTATCTTTCTCGTGAAACGAGGTAAATGTCTTGTCCAACATGCGTTGTTATGTCACTTCTTCACCGCACAACTTCAGGCGTGAGGTGATATTATGAAGTGCAGAGTTATACTCAGCGACGGACTTATAGTCCTGAAGTCTGAGGTTTTCCCACTCATAACTGGCACACAGTAATATTACATCAATTTGATGTTTATAACATGCCTCCCGCGCTGTCCACAGCTCCATTAGGTCCTCTACCGTTAGTTATTTGGCCTTTAAGGTCCGATCTATATGTCTCCTAATATAGATAATGGCTTTCGCCTTATCCACATCAGAGATGGTGGTAGGAGTTCTGCTATATGATTGTTCCGCTTCTGGGGCCTTACTAGCAGAAGCATCGGTCGCTGCTGGGACCGATGAAGGAGCCAAAATTGAGCCAAGTAGGGCCATCGAACGCAAGTGAAACTTCAGGTCCACTCGCCAACTCAGGTAATTATTTACTGCAGCATCAAGAACTTCGAAATCGACGCTTGCCAATTTTACCATTTATCTATGCAATTTAAAATAAGCATGAATTAATTAAAGTGTAAATTCATGCATAAACAATAAAATAAGTAAAATGTGGGGATCGGCCAGATACCCAAAGACATACAATGTCCAAAGTCCGAATATACAGTCCATAAATAAAAGAAAAATACAACTTGGAAACCCAGAAGGGTCCCTATATTTTCCAATTTTCGCCTCCGTCTTCATTTATCGGTACACCGGTCTTTGGCATTAATACATTTAATCCTCACTTACAAATTCTCTCAAAAAGAAAATAAAATTGCAAGGAATTTAAAAAGGGTATCAAAATGGCCGATCCCAAAAATCACATTTTAGCTTATATTAACAACCACGCAGTTTATAATATGCTACAGGCACAAAATAAGCAACCACACAGTTTATATAACACAGGCATATATAATATGGAAAAAGAGACTAAAAATATAATAATCTCTAGGACCACGGGGAGACGTCATACACCGTTAGGTTAGTTGACTAACGGCAGAGCGGTCGCAGGATCCTTAAGATAATTATATTTTTTTTAAAAAATCCTAATATTCCATAAATTAATAATAATGCGAGAGTGTTATAATATTAGCAATTTGACTAATTGGGCTACATGCCCAAACAAGAATTTAAAATGAATTCTTATTTTTATTGGGGCTGCAGGCCCATAAATAATTTAATAAATAATTTAATGTTTTGGTCTGCAGGCCCATTTGCAAAAGTTTAATTAACATATTCATTTTGTAATTGGATTTACTAGGCTGCTGGCCCAATTGAGAAGTCAAAATTAATTATTAATATGAATGGGGCTACTGGCCCATATACCATATTTTCATTGCTACAAATGGGCTTCAGGCCAAAAAAACAGGCTATCCAATTTATTATTAGGATTTTGTAATTACTGGGCTTCTGGCCCATAAGGAAGAGAAAAAAATGGCTAAATTAATATATTATTAATATTTGGGCTGCAGGCCCATTTGCAAATTGATATTGCAATTGGATTAACTGGGCTTCAGGCCCAAATTAGAAGATAAAATGAATTATTGATCTGATTGGGGCTTCGGGCCCATAAGAAATAGAAAACTAATTTTCATTGTTATAAACTTTGGGCTGCAGGCCCATGGGCTGTAATGTTCAAAACTTTAATTGAACATAAGCCATAAACAAAATTTTTTTAGGATATTTGTAAAGAAATGTGAAAAGTCCCCAAAACCAGAATTTTACAGATCTATTTCCCCCCCCTTTCCACGCGGCGGCACACAGAGAGCCCCCCCTCGTCTCGGTGTGTGTGTGTGTGCGCGCACGCGCGCATGGATGACATCAGACATATATTCAAGGAAGCTTGTAGGAAAATTACAAAATAGACATATACCGACCATCAGGAAGGTTGTAGGAAAATTTCTATATTCAAATACAAAGCTATTCTGAAATTGAAGCATATGATGCACTCTACAAGCTGTGCTGGGTGCAAGGATTCTATGCAGAGCTGAAGCAATTTATATGCATTTACAGGCTACATCTTTTTTCTTGAAAAACGATATATATTTTATATGTTTATGTTTATGGTACATATATAAAAAAGCAAAGCAATGGAATTATATAAACCCAACCAAGACATGGGATCATATTACTATTGAAGCTATGGATATTATCCAGAATGTCACCAAGCATGGTCACGAATGTCAAGATATCAACAAGCCGATTCAGTCCTTTTAGCTTGAAGGAACTCTCCAAACCTTATACTTAGAACGGAAACTCAAAATTTTATTTTGTAAATTTTGATATTAAACAAAATAGCGCAGATTTATACAAGCCAATAGAAAAGCATTGTAAAATCATAGAAAACTCTATTTTGTAATTATCTACGGGATTGAAAAAGTTACCTCTAGATCAAAGATCTAGGGACGATCGTAATAAGAAAAATCCGTAGATTGAAATATCGCTCCCGATACGCCTTAAAAAAAACGCCGCAACGGTTCGTCGCAAGCCGGATTGCAGCACCAATAGATTCCTTTGTGCGTAGGAGATTAATTTTTGAGGGGATACGTGAGAAAAAGCTCAAAGAATTGAGAGCTAAGGTGCTGATAACGTGTTGAAGAGGATTAACCATGGCAAATAGCCATGGTACTATATTTATAAAACTCTCATGTTGAGGTGGGAGTCCAAGGGCCTCCCCACTAACTTAGTGGGGAGTAATGGAGAGTGATGAGGGGAGGGAGGCCAAAAGCCTCCCTCAACTCACAACAGTTTTAATTTTATGAGATATTTTAAAACTGATTTTAAAGGGTAAAATTTTTATGCGATAAATTTTTTAAATGTAGCATGTAAATTTGTGATTTTAAAAACAAGTTTTTATGAGATAAAAATAAAATATTTTTAAAATCATATTTTAAATTTAAATGTTAAATTTATGTATGCATGCTAAAATTGTTTATGCGATAAACTTAGTCTATTTAATTGTTAAATAATTGGGCACTATCTTTATGCGATAAATTAGTGTAGCTTTATTTTAATGGCTAGTTCATCTTGTCCCTTATTTGATAACACAAGACACCCCTTTAGGTTAGCCATTAAGAAATGATTAAAATTTATTACTTAAATTTTAATGACATGCTATGTTTTAATAAAATTTTAATACACTTCAAGACCTAATTCCTGATTAGGGTAGTCCCTTTAATGTTTCTTAATTCTAATTGTTATTATTAATTTTCATTAAAGGACTTCGCTTTTAGCGTTGTTAATAAAATTTATTAAAATCCTAATAACGATTAGGATAGCACGTGAACCTTATAGTTGATAGGGACTTAATAAAAGTTATTAAACAAATCCTAAAATTTTGAATTTAAGGATGCAATTAGTTGATAGGATTAATTAGTTGTTAATAAAAGTTGTTTAGTCTATGGCACACATATAAAAGTGACAAGCTTCATTCAATGGACCATGATCCAGTCAATGTGCTTGGCTAAGAGTTCTGGATCAACCCTTGCTAGCCCAAGGGGCAGTGATCCTGGCTTAGTCAATTCTCTGGCTGTGTTCCGCTGGACCGCAATGTCGCGAATCATGATTGTATGACACCCTGGACTATATCTAGTCAATGCGTTATAAATCTTATTAAAGATTAATCCGTATCCCTCCTTGATTTTGGAGCTTGGTAACTCAAAGTAGACAATTATAGTTGTCGAGTCTCCTCAAGCTATGACATGTTTATCTTTAAGGAACAAACTCCAACATACATGTGATGTAGTCTAGACTTGACCCAAATCGATACGTCGGGTCTCCTCGAGCATCGATCTAAGTCAAATCTGGACACGAAATCAAGGGTCTGACTAGACCAGTCATTATGATTTGTTGAGTCTCCTCAAGATCATAAGTGACTGTGGGTAAAAAAACGATAGGGAGTCACATGTGATGTGATTGACTAAGAGTTAGTCTACCAATCATGGAACCAATCAACTTGTTGAGTCTCCTCAAGGTTGTGAGGTTCAGGATGATTGGATCCCTCTTTCACTAAATTTTAAATATTTTAATTCGATTAAATCGTTCGTTATTAAGCTTTGAAACGATCGTAAAAATAGTGGGAGGATATAGATAGATGAATGCCAATCTACCTATATTTAATATTGAACATATGCTAAACTAGGGCAAGACTATGTTTACCGAAGGAATCGAAATATAAATTTTAATGGAATAAGTTAACTGGTCAAATAGGTTGATTAATTGAATATCAAGCTAAATTCTAATTGATAGAATCAAAACTATATTCTCGTTGACATTAAAATGACCTTCTAAAGAACAGACTTAAGAAATATGATTTCATTAAGTTCTGGGTCCAACAAATAAATTCACGCAACATGTCACTCGTCTCTATATGAGGCAGCTTGAACATATAGGATATTCGAAGTATGTTTCTCCCTACAACTTGTCGAGCTACCCTCAAGGTTGTATGGACAAACAATTTTTGATCCGCAAAGTTCAAGAATTCGATCAAATTGTTTGAGTCGAATACGAGTGCATGAGCGATGCAAGGCCATGTATCCCAACTGGATCTTGAGACACGCAACTTCTTGAGCTACACTCAAGGCGTTTGGATACATGAGACGCTTGTGTAGCCATTTATTTATGTTGGGCTATTTAAATATCTAAATGTGATTTAGAAAAGGAAGAAGGCACTCCGGAAAAGTCAATTGAGAAAGTTAGTTTAATTTATCATTAATAAAGGCATAAGTAGGAGGATATGAAAATGTGACATATTTTGAAGTCACGATTTCATAATTATTGTTATACAAAAGACGTCTAACACAATTTGACGAATGTCGTCACCTTGCTTCCAAAGCAATGTTTTGTGTTAGTAATTTGTAATAACTATAATATATTAAATGTTAATATATAAATACACAAGATAGTAGCAAACTTATATGGCAAAATAGACTAGGCTGTATCGAGAGACTAAGCTTCGCAAGTCACATAAAGAGGGGTCTGACCTCTCGTATTATGAAGTCTACGGACACTTGTGAGTCTTATCCTCTTAGATAAAATTGGCCGAAACACATCTGTAACACAGTGGGAGAATGAGTTGTCGAACTCAGTCTGGTACATACGGATGTACCAGAGTCTAGATCAACCAAAATAAGTTATTCGTATATTTTATTAAGACACGTGTTCTTGATGAAACACAAGTCTGAAAAAATAAAGAACGAAAAGACAAAAGTATTTAAACTTATTCGATTAGATCGAATGGTTAAATACTTAGCTACATAAAATCTTGCGTAATTAAAAGAAAATGTGATTTTCTCTCAGGTCAAGTCTGTTAACACATCAGTGTGTTAAAAGGTATGAATCACACTTAGTTAGACTCGGTGTGATCCATAACAAGTGACTCTGAGTTAAGTCCTCCCTCTGGGTTAAGTCCCAGATAGTAATGCCTAGGTTTTGATAATGTTCTATGAGGACATTATCAATAAGATATTCATTAAATCAAGCATTAGGAAGTTGTATAATTACTCGAATTTCGTGAGACGAAGAGTCGAGTTAGACATCATAACTGATGATGACTTAGTCAACTTCCGGGATGATAATTCGGAGTAGTATCTCCGATTTATAACTTGATGCAATCAGAATTGGTCCGTGTGCGTAAATAAATTTTGGAATTTAGTTTACGTACCCAAGGAAAATGATTCCTTGCTTTCTGCAAGTAAAGCTTTAAGTTGAAAGATTAGATGCATAAAGAAAATAGTGAAGTACAATCATGTTGGTCGAGAACGGTTTTCATCCTAATTTCTTTAAAACGGATTAGTTGAAACCGTCTCGTCAGCAGATGTGTACAGATCTACTCGGACCAAACTCGATGTAAACGCTCAGTTTGACCATGAAAATTGGAGCATTCACTTATAAGTTCGTTTTTCCAAATATGATTTAGACGGACCAACTTATATGAATTAGCCAGAGAGTTTTCAAGGTCAGTGGGAGCGTGTAAGTTACATGCAAAGCATCAAAGAGATGGAACATATAGTTTGACAAAGTAATCAAAAGTTTGATACTTTATCAGAAATAGATATGAGCCATTTGAAATGACCATTAACAAATTTAATTATTATCGTAAGGTACGATGAACTGGATAAGATCCAAATAAATAGAATATTATGGATTCCGACAGACCAAGTGAATTATTTGAATGAGATTCAAATGGTTGGTCTAACATGAACATAGAAACCCCTTAAGTCTATAGTGTAAACGATTTTAGCAGATCCACTCACGAAGGCTCTATCACGTGAAGTCGGGAAAACTTATGTGTAAAAACGGTATTAGATACCGAGATAAATAGGCCTGAGTGCAAGTGGGAGATGTTGAGAGATGATACCCTCGAGGCTATCTATCTTCATGTGTGAATAGCACAAACATCTTGTTCGAAATAATAGTAAGCTGTTTGGTAATAATTTATCTAAAGTTATGTTATAATGTAATTAACATTAGATATTAACTTAGGTAAAGTCCTGAGACTTTGTGCATGGTCAAACATGTATCGAGATGAGTATCTCGATCATGGAGAAATGTTTGACCGTCTGTAGCATAAGTCTAAAAGGGTTCGTGGTCGTAGATGTTTCGAGACAAGGATATCGAAACATCGGATAGACCATTGTGTCTTAGTCTTCACCGTTTAGCGGTGGCGATGATCTCATGATCGCTTGACTTGGCGAAGTCGTAGACGAGACACAGGTGCTCATTAGAGAATGAGTTCACTGAACGATCCACAAGAGTTATCATATGGTTATATTGACCAATCTGTCAATGATAACTCTTAGTGATGATAGGCTAGTTGGTCTTTTGACTTGAGGTCATTTTGACGAACCTGTGCATGAACGGTGCCACTTAGATCAAATGACCTAGCTTCGAGGCAAGGCCTGTCGAAAGGTCTTTGATTGGGTGACACTTGAAGCGTATGAGGAGAGTAATGACCAAGAGAGGATTCGTCTCTCCCGGTCAATGGGAGTTAGTGTCGTAGGGTTAGTTCGGTCTTTAGTAAAAACTCTGGCCAGAGTATGTTGGAAGAAGTCCAACATTTTTGACTAAAAGATCAATAGAAACTAACCGGAGTCAAGTTATTGGGGTTGACAGTTTGACCGTACCCTAGACTTGATCTATACGACATAGTTTAGACGAAGAGACTATAACTGCGGAATTCATCACTGAAACAGTCAGGGTGGTCCCGACAATACTCATGTCAATGAGTCAACCACATAATGATGATTCCTGAAGCAGGGACGACAACCACTGCTCGTGGTCACTGCCGTATAGGGCTTCGAGCCCAACCTGTTGTAAGGGTCAGGCTGTAGGGTCTCACACAGAGTGCGATCTTCGTCTAGTAATAGGTAGAAATTAGTTAGGGAGAATAATTTGCATTTGATGCAAGGGATAAAATATTGCAAAAGATGTTTGCAATCATCTCCTGCATTCGGGATAAATGATCCTGAGTGCAAGTGGGAGATGTAGAGGAATATGCCCTCGGATCATTTGTATTTGATGCAAATGATAATTTAAGCTTAGATATGGACTATTTTGCATTTGATGCAAAAGAGATTAAATGTGTCTTAAATTATTTAAGACTATATTTAATTAAATAAACGCGTTGAAAATGTTACCTAGATGACGGGATCGTCCCGCTCTAAACGCAGGTTCAAATCGCGTCAAAAACGGAGTCCAAATGCACAAGTTATAGCCAAAACAAGTCAGCCCAAACTGTTGGGCTGAAACCAGCGAAAATGGAGGCCCACCAAGACCGAATTTTCTGGTTAGGGTTTTTTTAAACCTGGGATTTTCTTGACTGCTACGTTTCTAAGAGAAGCATGACTTTTGGCTAACTTTGGACAATTGTTTGAAGGGTCAAACGGACTCGGATTGACGAGCCGTTTTTTCCTACGCGTTCACCGTTGAACACCCTTCAAATTGATAGGTTGTATCAATCATGAAGCTCAACGGTGAGTGAGTTAAAATTCACGGAAGTTTGCACTTTGTGAAGTGCAAACTAACTTGATTTTGATTAACTCAAATTAATAGTCCCACATCGGATTTTGAGAAAGGGGAGTAGTCAGCCACCCATATAAATAGGGGTCTGCTCTCCTCCTCAAAACTCGTCCCAAGCTCTAGATCTGAGCGGCTCTCGTAAATGTTGGAGCACGCTCGGATCTAGGCTTAAATTAAAGATTTCTCTATCTCCCTAATATTTCTGCCTTGCTCCTGAGGGTTCTAGCAAAGCCGCAAAGGAGTTCGGATTGAGATCCGAAATCTAGGCGGAGGTTTCACTCGCGTGAAACTTTTTTCGGCGCGTGGTTGGCTCGGCGACACGGGATTGATCGCCTCGGGATGCGGAGCGGTTCGAGGAGCAGTTCGGGGAGCGGTTCAAGGAGCGGCTCGGCGTGGGACGGGGAGCGGCTCGGAAGACGGTGCGGAACATCTCACCTGCCCCAGGGCTGAGATTTCGGGTATGTGTTTAATTAAGCATTAGTTTAATTTAATCGCAGTAGGTTAGATCCTTCTTGGGATGGTCAGATCCATCCCAAGTTGGCATAGATCTTGGATTATGGTCTTGGATCTTAGGGTTAAATGTTAATTAGATTAACATGGTTATTTTTCCGCTGCTTTTCTGTCTATGTTCTGTCCGACTTAGGACGGGCATAGAGTTTTTATGCCCTAAGGGTCCCAGAAATCCCTTCAATTAGTGCCATCCATATGAATCCCAAATAAAAAGTTTATTTGTGAATTGGGAGAATTTTGATTTATTTGGTAATTTGGAATGGGAATTAGCCCAATTAGGAGAACCGTGAAATAGAGTATGAGTTATGGGTTATTCGCTGACTGCATGGTCCGCATCAAAATAGTAAGGTTTTTTTAGAACCTCTATAGTTTATCGGGGTGGGCCGGGTCGGGTCGGGGTGCATACAAAGCCCAAGCTTGCCCCGACACGGCTGCGGTCCGGGTCAAAACCGGGTCGGGCATGGTCGGGCCGAGCGGGTCAGGCCATTACTTCCATCCCTATATTCACCAGAGGGTTCAGCGTCCCCCAGTTCGACATCAGCACCGCATCGACTGGCATCTCGACAAAGACAAAATCCTCCATCCACCTACCAACATAGACGGGCACCCCAACGATAAGCTCCCGCCCCCTCCTAGCGCAGACGCAGTGGTACATCCCTCTCTTCCGAACTGCGAAGAAGTGCTGGAACAGCGCCAGGGACGGACTCAGGGAGCTACCAAAGCATAGCACGGTGAACCCCACCAGCAAGCCCCAGGAACGGGGCGCCAAGACGAAGATCGGTAGTATAGGAAGTTCATCAGGTGTAGGAGGCAAGGGTGGATCGGGAAGCGAAGTCCCAACTTGAAGGATCGTGTGTAAACCCCTACTTCGATATCCCCAGGCCAACACGCCC
The DNA here is from genome assembly GCA_030789695.1 of Scilla litardierei. NCBI lineage: Eukaryota > Viridiplantae > Streptophyta > Magnoliopsida > Asparagales > Asparagaceae > Scilla > Scilla litardierei. The sequence goes on from CM061142.1 coordinate 817,330,266, forward strand.
TTTCCTCCGAACTCGGGACCCGCGCTTCACAGGGCGGGCGCACGAACCGCACCAGAATCTCCTAATGTTGATTTTGTCTGGTCTACACCTGACGACCTCAATCGCCCTCGGTGCGTCAGTCCGCCACGTCCTCCTTCTCTGAGGCCTCTGCGCCCACCACCACCTCTCTGCTTCCATTGACTCCTCTATCGCCGCACTACTACCCTCTCCGAAGTCGAAATGAGAAGCCATCGATCAAAGGATATAGGGATTACCTAGCGAAGCAGCCGAGCTGAGAGGACGATCGGAAGCGGATCTCCGGCGAAGGCAACAGCGACAACGTCGGCGAGCGACTGAAGGAAGTCAGAAAGCGCGAAGAAGAATCGAAATCGGAAGAAAGTTTTCACCAATCTTCTTCTCCCCATATTTATAGAAGACAACCGGCCATCTTGACCGTCGATATGCCACCACGCGGCACCCATCGGAGCATCCCTGACGCCTCGACTGATGTGAAAGTCACCTCATCCACGCGTCGCAAGTCCAATTGTGGAGGCGCTTCAATTTTCCCCTTGCACTTTCAAATCGCAATAATGGCCAACCAGGTGGGAATTCCAAGACCAACGCCACCACTCTAGAACGCGGATCAGAGTCCGAACCGCCGTTTCAAGGTAGGGGAAGTGATACGTCATCCGAGCCGAGCCAAGCTTCCACCTCGAGCTCAAATGATGGGGGAAATTGTTACGACCTGAAGATCTGTTGGATATGGAAGACGTTTGTACACCCTTGTGGGGGATGTACGAGGGATTACGGACCTCGAACGTCGCGCACACGAAGTCATGTGCAAAGGGAATCTGTTCCCTTGCGGAGAGGATCTCTGTATGAGCGGGAAAGTCGCATTATATATGCATAAGTGCATGCGACATATGGCTAATAAAGGGGGAATATCTTAAGCTTATGTTGTACCATGCATATGGTACAACTTAAGCTTATATTGTGCCATGTATCATGGTACACCTTAATTAAGTTGTTCCAAAGGAACAACTTACCCTAAAATAACTACCTTGGGGGCTATAAATAAGACCCAAGGGTAGCCATTTTCCTTACACATTTTGCATGAAATTCATGCATGCATCTTCTTCATAGCGAAGCTCTGCAGAAATATTTCCTCTCCCTCCTTCCAAGTTCTTAATCTAAAATAGAGATTTAGATTGTGGATTAGTAGCCTTACTCCGTTCGTGAGAAGACTCGATCCGTCGTGGCGAATCCGAAGGCAAAGTTCCGAGACTATCGTTCCGCATACGCAAGCGTAAGTCTCCACTTTAATTATCGATCCTAACTTTGTTTTGGACAGGATCCTTCATTGGTATCGGAGCCATATGGGTTCGCCCCGGTCAATCCACCGCCCCGTCGAAACTACGAACGAGTCGTTGTCTTTTTCACGAATGGGTCTCCTACTATTACGGATATAGTAAGAACGCTTCGTGACGGAGAGAACGCAGCGATTGTTCTTTTCACGTTAGGGTCTCCTATCATTACGGATATGGTAGGAACTCTCCGTGACGGGAAGAACCGACCGTTCACGTAGTACGTTATTCATTTTTGGCACACGGCCATTAAGAGATAACTAATTTCTTCGACGAACGGGTGCTTCATCGAGGAAGATGATGGAAGTTATTTCCATCGGGTAAGAGGAAAATTTGGTGCATGTGCACCATGGCCAAATGGGCTATGAAGGCCATGCATCCCCTCTCCCCATGCGGAGGGGGTTGGCTATGGCCAATAACCACCGGCGACCACCCCATCAAGGGGGAGGAATGAGTGCGGCAACCCCGTTTAAAGGGGGTGGCCGGCCATGGCCAAAGGGGCCATGGCCGGCCAACGCCGAATGGCCTTGGCCATGACCGGCCATGGCCAATCCATGGCCGGCCATGGCCAGGCCGGCAGTGGCCGGCCAAGGGCCAGGCCGGCAGTGGCCGGCCTTGGCAGAGCCGTGCCGGCCAGGCCGGCCCTGGCAGTGGCCAGGGCCGGCCCTTGGCCGGCCTGCCGGCCCTGGCAGAGGCCAGGGCCGGCGCCCTGGCCACTGCCAGGGCCAGGCCGACCCTGGCAGAGGCCAGGGCCGGCGCCCTGGCCTCAGGCCAGGGCCTGGCCGAGGCCAGGGCAGGAGCCCTGGCCCCGGCCAGTGGCCTGGCCGGCAGGCCCTGGCAGTGGCCAGGGCCTGGCCGGCAGGCCCTGGCCGGCCCTGGCCGAGGGGGCCAGGCCCCCTGGCCGGCCAGGGCAGAGGCCCTGGCCGGCCTTTGGCCAAGCCCCGGTCAGGGCAGAGGCCCTGACCGGGAGGGATAATTTGTATTTCGAAAATTGGTCGACCAATTTTGTGTTTTTGGTCGACCAATCTGACAGATGGTCTGGATCGATTGCAAACTTGCCAGATGACTCATACGGGGTAACAAATGGCCTTGGTCAAACTCGAATGTGTCGATTAGTCCATACGGGACTAACCACAGTGCCAAATAGTTCATACGAGACTAACGTTTTTAATGAAGTTTTTTTTTCATTGGACTCTACTCCTTGAAGATTAGCCATAGTGCTCTACTTCATGCGAGATTAGCCATGTCATTGTGCTCTACTCTACGGAGATTAGCCAATGTACTTGTGACGTTGTGCTCTACTCTACGGAGATTAGCCAACGTGCTTTCAAAATTTTTTGGAAAAAGATGTTTTTCAAATAGGTTATGTCCCGTCCTTAAATCGGGATAGCGCAATTTAGAATTCCAAGTCCTACCACGATCCGGCCATGGTTATCTAACCCATGTCTCGTGGCTTGGCAATTGTTGCGTTAAAATTCTTTGCTCTAATTCTCACCTATTCTATTTTGAAAGATAAGTTTTTCAAAGTGATTTTCCGCTGCTAATACCATACGGGTATTATTTCTGATTTCTTTTTACTTAAGATAAGTAAGAGGGATACTTTGAAAGTTACTTCTAGATGGTAGTTGGGAACGTAGTGAACTTCTCGATTCTAGAGTAACATTTCAACGCATCCAAGGAACTTATCAAGTGTTTAAAGAATCGAAACTTTATGCATGGAATTTTGATCGTGTTTTTCATTCTCTTTGCAGTTTTTTGAATCGAAAATGTCTACCGCTTCTAAGAATATTGTCGCAGAGCTTAACAAAGGTGAAAAGCTCAACGGCGACAATTATAAACTTTGGTCAATAAAGATCCAATATGTTTTGGAGGAGCAAGATGTGCTCGAAACACTCCAAAACATAATGGTAGAACCTGAGTTGGGCAATACGGCCCAACACAAGAGGGACCGAGAAGCTTATGACACTTGGACTCGAAAGAACAAAATAGCACGTATTACGTTACTGTCTGCGATGGACAATGACATAATGCGTCTATTTCGGGAATTCGATCTAGCCAAAGACATATGGTCTGAGCTAGAAGTAAAGTTTGGTGGAACTTCGGTTACCAAACTCCGCTCCTTGAATATTCAATTTGATTCGTACAAGATGCGGCGAGATCATTCTATGAAAAAGCATCTCCGCCACATGGCGAATCTTATATCTGAATTAAAGGATGCGGGTGTTACGCTGTCTGACGAACAGCAGATCCAAGCGGTCATTCGTTCACTCCCAGATAGCTGGGATAACATGAAAATGCATCTCACTCATAATGAGTGCATTAAAACTTTAAGCGATGTTTCGAAACACCTCGAACTCGAGGAAGAGCGGATTCAAGCCGCAAAACCAAGTGCAGAAGTGCACGTGGCCGCTAGTTCCTCACATGGGGGAAATAAGCGGAAGAATAATCGCTTAAGGTTTGTGAACGAACGTAAGCAAGAACCGGAGACCTCAAAGAAGACAAAGAACAAAAAGTGGCAAAAGAATGTGCACTCAAAGAAGAAAAACTTGAAGAAGATCAAGTGCTTTAAGTGCAATAAGTACGGTCACTTCGCCCGTACATGTACGGATGGAAGTGATAAGGTAACTTGTAGGACTAGTTACATATGTGTTTCTAGTTCCATGTTTCTTGCTGAATCTAACTATTTTTGGTTGATTGATTCAGGGGCCACAGACCACGTAGCGAAGGACAGAAGGTTCTTCGTAGAGTATCGAAAGATAACTCAAGGAACAAAGTGGATATACGTCGGCAACAACACACGTGTTGAAGTCAAAGGCGTCGGAACATGCAAGCTAGTTCTCGACAACGGCCGGACTTTGTTATTGCACGACGTCCTCTTTGCTCCAGATATTAGAAGGAATATCGTTTCCGTGGTCATGTTAATGTCTTTAGATTATGAGTGGAGGTTCTATAAACAATATGTTGACCTTGTTTGTAATAATTCTTTGATTGGTTCTGGTAATGTTTGTAATGGATTAATTGTTTTAAATACAATGAATGATGTTGCTTCTTCCATTAATGAAAGTTTTCATTTGACAAATGCTTCTAACTCTGAGTCTGAAATCATTTGTTGGCATGCAAGACTTGGTCATATTGGACCAACTAGAATGGATAGACTTGCCAAAAGTGGCTTGCTATCTAATGTTTCAAAAGTTGAAATGTCAACTTGCGAACATTGTCTTGTAGGGAAAACTTGTCGCAAGCCGTTTGGAACTGGCACAAGGGCCGAAGTTCCATTACAGCTTATCCATTCGGACATTTGCGGTCCAATGAATGTTAAGACAAGACACGGGAAGTCCTATTTCATCACATTCATTGATGACTTCACCCGTTTCGGACATATCTATTTGATATCCCACAAAAGTGAAGCTTTGGCTTGCTTTAAAAACTATATGAGTTTAGTGGAGAATCAATTAGATCGCAAGATTAAGGTTTTGCGAACCGATAGGGGCGGTGAATATCAATCAATAAGTTTTAAGGAACTTTGTGATGAAAAAGGCATAGTACATCAGGTAACTATACCTTACACTCCGCAACAAAACGGTGTTGCGGAAAGAAGAAATAGGACATTGATGGAAATGGTCCGTTCAATGATGTCTCATGCAAATTTGCCTATCACCTTTTGGGGTGACGCATTATTAACGGCAGCATTCATCTTAAACCGTGTACCCTCGAAGTCCGTAAGTTCTACTCCTTATGAGTTGTGGAACAATAGAACTCCAGACTTAAGCATTCTAAAACCTTGGGGTTGTGCATCTTACGCACATTTATCCTCTCACAAATATGGCAAACTTGGGCCACGTGGGAGGAAGTGTATCTTCATCCGATACGCTGAAAACTCCAAAGGAAATGTTTTCGTCGGTCAAGAGGACAATGGAGGTCTTATAGAATTCGAATCGAGTGATGTTTTCTTCTTGGAAAATGAGTTTCCAAGACAGGGTGAGATAAGTCAAGACTTATCCTTGTTTGAGACTTGGGATCAAAAAGGATCGGAACGTTCGAGTGGGAGAATTCTTGGTGAAGAAGAAAATACGTTTCAAACTTCACCAATGAATGATACGAACGATACCAATCCTATTCCGAGTGGGAGTGATGTTATTCCAAGTGGGAGTGATGTCATTCCAAGTGGGAGTGATCAAACTCAAACAAGACGTAGTAATCGGACGAGGCTAACACCTCTGAGATTTGAGGATGAATTTCCTCAAACATTCATGACATTACTACAAGATGATGACGAACCTGCAAATTTCAAACAGGTCGTCACATGCCCTGCTAAAGATAAATGGATAGCGGCAATGGAAGAAGAACTTCAATCCATGAAAATAAACCAAGTCTGGGACTTGGTTAATTTACCTAAGGGACGTAGAGCCATTGGGAACAAGTGGGTTCTCAAAATCAAGCATAAGGCTGATGGCTCCATCGAGAAATATAAAGCTCGCCTTGTTGCGAAAGGTTTCACGCAACAGGAAGGAATAGACTACGAAGAGACTTTCTCTCCTGTCGTGCGTTTTACCTCGATTCGCTTAATTCTGGCAATGGTGGCTTGTTTGGACCTCGAATTACATCAGATGGATGTAAAGACTGCCTTTCTTAACGGAGAACTAGATGAGGAGATCTACATGGAACAACCAAACGGGTTCGTACAAGAAGAAAACAAACATAAGGTTTGTAAACTTCGTAAATCCATATATGGTCTTAAACAATCCTCAAGGCAGTGGTATATGCGCTTTCAAGAAGTTGTTTTGTCGTATGGATTCTCCATGCTCGACGAAGACAATTGCGTATATATTAAGAGGATTAAAAACAAGTATATAATTATGTCTCTTTATGTAGATGACATACTTATAGCCGGAAATGATAAGCGTCTTATATTGGATATCAAAGCTTGGCTTTCATCCGTCTTTGAGATGAAAGACATGGGTGAAGCTGCATATATCCTTGGGGTTAAGATCTCAAGGAATCGTTCCAAGAAACTTCTTTCTCTCTCTCAAGAGACGTATATAAAGAAAGTTTTAGAACGGTTTAATATGCAGGACTGCAAGCCAATTGATACTCCAATAAGCAAAGGCGAGGGTCTATGTTTGGAGATGTGTCCCAAAGATCCAAAAGAAAAGAAAGCTATGGAAAAAGTTCCATACTCCAGTGCTGTCGGGAGTCTGATGTACGCCATGATGTGTACTAGACCCGACATTTGCTATGCTGTTGGTATGGTAAGCCGTTACCAATCCAACCCAGGGCAGGCACACTGGAAAGCGGTGAAGAGGATATTAAGATACCTCAAAGGGACTGCGGACTATGCGTTATGCTATCAAGGCAATACCTTGAGACTCGAAGGCTATACCGATGCTGATTGGGCGGGTGATCTCGACGAGCGAAGATCTACCTCGGGCTTTGTTTTCTTACTCGGGAATGGTGCAATATCCTGGAGCAGCAAGAAACAAACCTGCATCGCTCTATCAACCATGGAAGCCGAGTTCGTAGCATTCAGCATGGCGGTCCAAGAAGCTGTTTGGCTTAGGAAATTCTTAGACAGGCTGACGAATGCCTCTGACTCGAGCACTGTTCCTATATACAGTGATAGTCAAGCTTCGATTGCCTATGTCAAAGATCCTAAATTTCATTGTAAGACCAAACACATTGACATTCGATTCAAGTTTGCGAAGGATTATGATAAACGAAAGGAAGTAGACATAGGATACATATCCACGCATGAGATGATAGCGGATCCCCTTACTAAGGCGATCCCCAGAGATGTGTTTTTCAAACACTTATCATCTATGGGAATGCGTAGGTGCTGAGCTGTATCATATAATATTTCCCATGTCTATAGAAGATCAAAATTTAATTTGCATACAAGTTTCTTACAAATGATTTTATATACATTTGTGTTTAAGTCTCAGCTATTTTTGTGTGTATGTCGGACAGATTAAGGTTGGCTCTCTCACATGAGCAACCGCCTTATCTTATCAGATGGATAAGATAGAGATGAGACTAGTTTAAAGTCAAAATCATTAGACAAATGATTTAGAGTCATGACTTAAACAAGATAGTCGAATAAAAGATCTGCATCATACGGATGCTTACAAAAGATCTGAGATCTGTATCACAAGGATATAAAGATCTCATTGGATTTTTTAATCCTATCTGTCTTATGCAGGATGAGAGTCCGTGAATATTTCACGAGTAGTAAGGGGACTCAAAAAGATAGGCATTGTGGTGTCTGATCTTTTCATCCGTACAACATCATTAAGACATACTCTCCCTGGGAAAGGAGTGATGTTGTAGTACGTGTTCATACCACGTATGCATTTTCGACCACTGAGTTAGTAGCAATAGTGTTTGCTATTATGTGAGACTCAAAGGCCATACGGGTCTTAACTCTTACCCTCAAGGACTCCAATTGGTTCCTTTAGATTTGACGAGATGATCGCTATCTTAGCGTGTTACTAATGGGCTATGGTAATTCGGCTCGGCGGGGCACGTTAGAAAAGCGAATCAAGTCAAGATCAGAAGGTTCACAAGAAGAGGAAGATTGATTTCATATTCACATTTGGACTTTAATGATTCAAAGCTGGCCAGCCAATTGTAATCCAGATGGGATTCAATTGTTGAATATAAAGTATAAGAAATGTGAAGAAATAATCTAGGGTAAAGCATGCGTTGAACTACTCAACTTTGCACCTTCGAGGTCGTTGTGTATCTCTAACAAGTGCACAACAACAGACTCTACGCGCATGACGGTCGCACGGTCTATTTCTCGGTATGATAGATGAAAGAACTAAGGGAAAGACGTTCTCTTACAATCCCCTCAAGTGTGAGTGGGAGATGTTGGATATGGAAGACGTTTGTACACCCTTGTGGGGGATGTACGAGGGATTACGGACCTCGAACGTCGCGCACACGAAGTCATGTGCAAAGGGAATCTGTTCCCTTGCGGAGAGGATCTCTGTATGAGCGGGAAAGTCGCATTATATATGCATAAGTGCATGCGACATATGGCTAATAAAGGGGGAATATCTTAAGCTTATGTTGTACCATGCATATGGTACAACTTAAGCTTATATTGTGCCATGTATCATGGTACACCTTAATTAAGTTGTTCCAAAGGAACAACTTACCCTAAAATAACTACCTTGGGGGCTATAAATAAGACCCAAGGGTAGCCATTTTCCTTACACATTTTGCATGAAATTCATGCATGCATCTTCTTCATAGCGAAGCTCTGCAGAAATATTTCCTCTCCCTCCTTCCAAGTTCTTAATCTAAAATAGAGATTTAGATTGTGGATTAGTAGCCTTACTCCGTTCGTGAGAAGACTCGATCCGTCGTGGCGAATCCGAAGGCAAAGTTCCGAGACTATCGTTCCGCATACGCAAGCGTAAGTCTCCACTTTAATTATCGATCCTAACTTTGTTTTGGACAGGATCCTTCAAGATCATGATAGTTCGACCTTCC